>MJUU01006884.1:0-11118 GCA_002080025.1 Modiolus philippinarum
TGTCCATTGGTGTAAACATTTAGTTTTTGTTGCAAAAATTATTTCTTTTGATATTTTCAAACCCTCAGTGAGATCTAGATATTCACAATTAATGTTTTATTTTTAAAATATTTGATACCTTAAGGCGCATCAAATTCAAGCTTTAGTATTCCTGTTCTAAAAGTAAAATCTTTAATGAAAATCATTCATTTATACCAATTACAGAAATGTAGGACCATTTTAGTAGGACCATTTTAGGAGAAAAAAAACAGTTCAATAAAATCACTGCTTGTGACATGAAGATAGGCTTTTGAAAAATTCATGAATACATGATGCATGTATATTGCAACATTTGATTACAAGTTATACCGCCACTTGTAAGTGGATGGTATATTGGAATACCCTTGTCTGTCCATCCTTCCATTTGCTCTCCTGTCTGAAGTTCTTAGCACTTTTCTCAGCTACTGCTGGGCCGATTTACTTCAAATTTGGTATTTGACTTTGTATATAGGAGGAATGCTTCATAAGTGATTTTGGTCACCTTATGATATCAATTTCCTGTTTTGGCGGGCCGTAGCCATTTTTACTTTTGTAATGTGTAAAATAATACGAGTGCGGGTATACCTAGCATGTCAACGTGAACAACCTCATGTTGCTGTTAGAATTATAAATCTTCTATTTTTGCATGTCAGATATTATATACATAACAAATAATAGACTTGGGGAGGGGATATAGCATCTCGACAGTACATCCTAGTTTCGGTCCATTCGTCCCACCTCATGTTAATGTTTGCATTAATGTTCATATCTTTGGTCAGTGGATGCGTCTTGGAGAGTGATGCTGCTTCAGATGATAATCAGTTCACTAGGACCTACATTTTATGCTTCAATGACTCTGGTTAAAGTTTATGTAAAGGTTCATATTTGAGGGGATTAGCTATTATTTCTGACTGCTCCCATCTTGTTTACATAAAACTTTGAATTCATAAAATTATTTCGAATTCTGATATTACTTTGTGAATGTTAGTAACAGAAATAAAGGTTAAACTGGATTAAATCATACATTTGTGTATCATTTGTTATAATTTATAATGAAACATGGAACAAACAATAAAGTTGTTGCTATTTTTAGGAATGACAGATGAAGAAAAAATGATGAAGGCAGGAAGAGAAAAAGATAAAGGAAATGAGGTAACTTTGAAATTGTTAAATAATTTTTTCTTAAGAAATATAGTCAAAATGTTGTCAGTCAAAATCTGAATTAGAAGTGTGAATAGTTTTTAATAGGGATGTGTAAGATTTTCAGGATATTTGAATGATCAAATTCAAGTGATATTAACTTTTTTTAACTTGAAAGAAATTTGTTGTCGTTGAAAATATTAGAAAGATGATGAAAATTGAAGTTTGTAAGCCATTTAAATAAGCAAATAAAAACATATGTGTATTGTGCCACAAACAGCAATGAAAATTTATCTTAAGGAAACAGAGACTAGATACATTTATAAACTTAAGGTAGATAGACCCTGTTGTGCTGTGCATTTGGAAAATAAAGAGTCGGATTCAGATTACCAGAGGTAGCTTTAATTCTAGGTCTGGAACAGTAATTTTACAGGAATTCCTTTGTGACGTCAGAATTGAATGACAGATGTGAAATGTCATATTTCAGCCACTTTTCCTCCAATTAGCTCCCTTTTAAAAACGTATAATGTTTGATTTGGAAACTTTGTAAAATACCTGTGGACCAGTGCATTATAAGGGTCCATTTTGGTGGCCAAGGCATGTCAAAGGTAAAGTGTATGAAATTCAAACAAAAATAAGATTTTGATTATATTTAACATCTAAATGAACAAATTACGGCCATTTGAAGATAACCTAAAATGTAAAATGTTAAAATTTTCACAGAAATAACATATTGGTTCAAAAATCTTACGTATGGGACAGATATAATATTTTTTTACATCAGTTCTCTGTTAGAAAGCTTCCTGAGAAGATCATCTGCTGTTTTTCTTATGGTATTTTATAAGATAAAAAAATTAAAAACAAAATTTAGACTGTGCAATGAATGTATGGCATTTTAGACAGCCTGATTCTAAACAGCCCTAAAATTTATATAAAAAAATTCTCTTTTGTTTCTTGAGTATCACCAAAGAACTATTATTTTAATTTTTACTTTTTTACAACTGTCTAAAAATTCAGTTATTTATTTCTAAAAAATTATCATAATTTTTCATACGAGTCCAACTGACTTTGACAGAGATTGCATTATATTTTTACAAAAAAGTTGTCCCATACGTAAGATTTTGCATTTTATACCTAAATATTACAACATTTTACCACAAACAAGACCTTTTATTGCATTTTGTGGTTAAAAATGTATATTAGACTATTTAAAATACTGTACTTAACAATCATGACAATATTACAACTCTTTGTGTAGTGTATACTCAATAAAAACAAACTTAGAAATTAAAGCTGATAAAAAATTCATCTTATGAAAGAATGAAGAAATATTTTCATCAGAGCTTTTATTTTAAATATCAAAAACATACGATTTATTAACAAGGCACATATAAGCAAAAATGTAGTATATAGAAAAAGTCTTTGTCGCTTCTGAAAATTCCCTATCATGAGGCAAAATTCTAATATATCCCATACGTAATATATTTGTTCAGTACATAAACATGATAAAATTATATTTGTCCCTTTTTTCTGTTGGCTAATTGGTGTAAGATAACTTTAAGCAAACCGTTTACCCCCTTGCATTTTTTATTGTCTCGCCCGCGACGAAAGTCGCGAAAGCGAGACATAGGCGTGCAAAGTATGACGGCGACGGCGGCGTAAACTCAAATTTTAATACAGAAGCCATTGATGTAGGAACTTTATATTTGGTCCATATGTAGCTTACAGCGAACCCTATCTGTCGGACCCAAAATCATGTGACCTTCACCTATATTTCGTGGTCCAGTGACCAGGTTAAGTTTTTTTGCTTAAGTCTGTTTCTCAATAACTACAAGCCATAGGACAATGATATTTGGTATATAGCTTGGTCTTGGTTAGTACATGTCAGTCTGCCATATGGCTTTTGACCTTGACCTCTATTTCACGGTCCAGTGACCAGGTAAAGTTTTTTTGCTTAAGTCTGTTTCTCAATAACTACAAGCCATAGGTCAATGATATTTGGTAGATAGCTTGGTTTTGGTTAGTACATGTCAATCTGCCATATGGCTTTTGACCTTGACCTCAATTTCATGGTCTAGTGAACAAAGTTGAGTGTTTCTGATTAGAATAGTTTCTTAATTACTGTAAGTGGAATAGTAATAATATTTGGCTTGTAGGTTGCTCTTGAGTAGTGCATGACTGTTTTAGCGACAAGCAGGGACGGGCGAGACATCTATTAGGGTCCACTCTTGTTACAAAATGCATAAATCTACTAGTACATCAAATTGACCACAGCTACACATTTGATAGATAAAAGTCTATAGGTTAAAAAAACAACTTTTGTAGGTTAAAAAAACTTTTTAAGATACACAGATGTGCAGTCTTTTTTACTATTACATTACTTAATTGAAGCGATTTATGAAAAAGAAAACAAATTTGGCAAAATGTGGGGAACAAAATATTATCTTTTTATGCAAGTGAAGAATAACCTGCTTTTTATGTACAAACCAAATATATTACGGATGGGACATACCGGTACATCTACAATTTTGCATAGTACTTCTCTTTCCTAATAGAAAAGTAACCTTTTTTCTACTTTTATATATAAATATGCACAATATCAACTGCTATGATATTTAACATGTTAATATAAAAAGTTGAAGGAACATTTTTTTTTGTCAACAGCTAAATTAGTTTCAATATCTTAAAAGTTTGAATTATATGGGGATAGACTACATTTGAGGTTCTGTTGTGTATCGAATGGTGTAAGTATCTGTGTTAAAATAAAATTCAACTAAAAGAGCCTCTTTATGGTTTTGTCTCGCTCGCGACGAGAGTCGCGGAAAGCGAGACATAGGCGTGCAAAGTATGACAACGGCGACGGCATTAACTTTTACTAAATACAGGATATTTTGAAAACCCTTTGATGTAGGAACATCATATTTGGTCCAGTGGTAGTACTAATCGAGTGCTACCTGACGACCATAATGTTAAGTTTTTCTGCTAAAGTCCATTTCTCAATAACTAGAAGTGGTAGGTTGATAATATTTGGTATGTAGGTTGGTCTTGGGTAGTACATGTCAGTCTGGCAGGTGACTTTTGTCCTTGACCTCAATTTCACGGTCTAGTGGCCATGTTAAGTTTTCTGCTTAAGTCCCTTTCTCAATAACTAGAAGTTGTAGGTTGATAATATTTGGTATGTGGGTTGGTCTTGGGTAGAACATGTCAGTCTGGCAGGTGACTTTTGTCCTTGACCTCAATTTCACGGTCTAGTGGCCATGTTAAGTTTTTCTGCTTAAGTCCATTTCTCAATAACTAGAAGTGGTAGGTTGATAATATATGGTATGTAGGTTGGTCTTGGGTAATATATGTCAGTCTGGCAGGTGACTTTTGTCCTTGACCTCAAATTTACTGTCTAGTGGCCATGTTAAGTTTTTCTATTTAAGTCCATTTCTCAATAACTAGAAGTGGTAGGTTGATAATATTTGGTTTGTAGGTTGGTCTTGGGTAGTACATGTCAGTCTGGCAGATGACTTTTTTTCCTTAACCTCAATTTCACGGTCTAGTGGCCACGTTAAGTTTTTCTGCTTAAGTCCATTTCTCAATAACTAGAAGTGGTAGGTTGATAATATTTGGTATGTAGGTTGGTCTTGGGTAATACATGTCAGTCTGGCAGGTGACTTTTGTCCTTGTCCTCAATTTCACGGTCTAGTGGCCACATTAAGTTTTTCTGCTAAAGTTCATTTCTCAATAACTAGAAGTGGTAGGTTGATAATATTTGCTTTGTAGGTTGGTCTTGGGTAGTACATGTCAGTCTGGCAGGTGACTTTTTTTCCTTGACCTCAATTTCACAGTCTAGTGAGCATGTTCACTTTTCTGATTAGTTCACTTAGATTTCACATCAATTTAGAGGCCAGCAGGGACGGGCGAGACATCTTTTAGGGTCATCACTTGTGTTATATTTTCTGAAAAGTATTGAAATGCAAATATCTTATGTATGGGACAAATTTTGTGCCTTCTCTTGAAATGCATACCCATATACACTAGTTTCAGTATGCTTTGATATTTTATGTTTCACTTTCTTCAAAGTCTGTTGTTATTAAAATCAATAAGTTTTTACAAATAAATTACATGTTTTATTACTCTTTTGCTGTTTGTTTTACATTTCCATTTATTTTCATTTCTATCATACAAAAGCCGTTAGGTATTCAGTATCATAAGTTTTTTGTTAATATTTTGTTCCAAGATAAAAATTCAAACATTGTTCTTTCATGTGAACCAATCTACTGACTTAGTTTTTCAAAAGAACAACATGTAAGACACAAGTTATAGTGTCTGTACGTATGGGACATTAAAATCTTATGTATGGGACGTTTCAGAAAGGCATTGGTGGAGTATTATTTTATTGTGTACATAATTATTGGTCAAGTTCTGTATGTTTTCTTGTAGGCTTGGTAATGCACTACAAATTGAGCAACAGAACACTATCTCTTCTTTAATTGATTTAATGGAAAATCATATTACGTATGGGACAGCTCCGTTTCGGAAATTTGAAAGTTCAACTTTGTTATGATGTTTATGACAAGAAAATCATATTTACTTAAATTTTGAAATTATTCTCATTAAACAGACATCTTTTTCTATGAATTAATTGCAAAATGTTCTTTCAAATCATTTGAATATATTTTTATATAAATTCTAAAAAAGTGTATCATTAAATTGTTGTTTTAATTACACACAGTCACTCTTTATCAAATGAAAAATAGGTAAGAGATATCTCATGCAGCACCCATGTTCTATATATCAAAATAATCTGCAGAAATTTCACTACATTATGAGAGTCTTTATATTTGATAAAAATTAAAATTAAAAATATAGTGCAGTTCTGAAATTAGGGAAAAATTAATGTGGCCACTCATTTTCTTCAATTTTCACCATTTTTGAATCATTCTCAGGCTAATTTTTTCCAAACGAGTTGCACCACATATCCAAATGTTATCTATGTTTTAGATCCTTCAGGAAACTATGTTTTATCATTATTTTTATTTACAAGACTCATTTCTCTTAAAGATTTTGACTTATTACATGTTTGACTTGTAAAAGGGGATCCTTATCATGCACTAGTCCCTTTGTAAAAAGCATGGTGACATATACATTTTTTCATTTTAACTCAAAACATCAGATCATGAATGATCAATTTACAAAAATGCAGCAAATTCTCATGGAAAAAAGCCTTATTTCTATTGCCCAAAACTGTCATTCCATATTTTCATGTGCATTCTTTGTAAATTTAAGTGAAAAACAGCAAAAATGAGCCAACTTTGATCTCAAATTTAGAGAGAAAAAACAAGCATGGTGACCCATTCTTTTTCAGGTTAGTAGGATAGGATCTTTAATTGTGCCGATTTCTAACAAATTCTCATGGACATGAATAAAAGTGTCTATCTACCTTAAAAGAAGGAAATCTTGTCTTTTTTTGTGTTGAGTAATTTAGAACCTGCAAACGTAGTAATTTTTGCGGTGGTAATTTGTTCTCTATCAGTTTTCAAACATCTTTCACTTTATTGTCTTCCAAACGATTAGATTTTATTGGTTTACATAAGACTGAAAATTCGTTCACATGAATATCTCAGAATTTATGTATAATTTTAGTTGTTCCTAAACACTAAGAAAAGATACCCTCAACATGTTCTAGTTCAAGATACCGCAAAAATTAGCAACCGCAAAAATGAATACGTTTACAGTATGTTTTGTTTCATTTTAGGCTTTCAGAGCAGGAGATTACGAAGAATCAATATCATATTATACAAGAAGTATAAAACTACATTCTACTGCTGCATCTTATAACAACAGGGCTATCGCATGTAAGTTACCCAAAGGGGATTATTCTGTCAACCTTACAACACAAAATTTACTTTAAAAAGTTTTAGTGGGTGGGAGGTTAGCCTTCAGCCTCACTATATGAGATTTATTCACAAGGTTGTAGTAAGTAGGGGGTAATTCTGTCAGCTTTACTATATGATATTTATTGCAGGGGGAGGTAAATCTTTCAGCCTTACTTAATTAGATTTATTGCAGTGGGAGGTAAATCTTTCAGCCTTACTTAATTAGATTTATTGCAGTTGGAGGTAAATCTGTCAGCCTTACTTAATTAGATTTATTGCAGTTGGAGGAAAATCTCTCAAAATTACTATATGAGATTTAATCACAAGGTTGTAGTCAGTGGAAGTTAAATCTCACGGCTTTTCTCTATGAGATAATCCACAACCTATAAGTCAGTGGTAGGTTACTCCGTTAGCCTTTTTACCGTACACCCATTGGCAAGCATACATAGTTTCTTTACATTGACAGTTAGAGGCAATACACTCAACTACACAATAACTATTAACCTTATTGAAGTGATACACATATTTCTGTACAATTTCAAAAGCTGTAAAAAATATTATATAGCAAACTAACATAGTATAGGGCATTTCTCTTTCTGTATCCAGTAAATGGGAGATAACTCTGTCAATCTTACACCTAGTTTTTAATACTCCAGTCAATGGGAGACAATTCTATCAACATTGCAGATTTTGCAAATTTATTGACATACATACCAAATGCAAGTTCCAGACAACGGGAGACTACTATATCAATTTTTCTGTCAAAAGTACAACGTGAGGTTTATTGTTAAGCATATCTATAGCATTTTCTTATTTTTATCATATACTTACTCTTGATATGTGTCTTTTTGCATGTGTTATAAAGAGAGAATTAAGCCAGTCGTATCTTCAGGGGGTGTAATATGAAATCCGTATTACACGGGCGTGTAATATGAAATCCGTATTACACGGGCATGTAATATGAAATCCATATTACATGGGGTAAAATATGGATTTTCTACTTCATGGAATGAACAAAGATTCACATATTTCAGTATGAATTTAAGGACTCAAGTTATAAAACAATTTATTTATTTAGATCTATTTACTGGGAACAAGCAATATTTTTGCGGATTTTTAGTGTACATCCGTCACAAGTTTCTTACTATTATGTAGTTGTTCCAGTTAATGACCCGTATTATTATGAAAATACCTTTGTTGTTTTGTGAAGAAAAAATGTCAGTGTTAGGAAAGATTAAGCAAGATGTTCACCTTGAATCAATTTTCAATTATTCCAGGACCCTTTACCAAAAATATGCGTCGACAATAAATGTAAGTGTTTGTCACACAAATGTAAAACCAATGCCAAAAACCACACTTTCTTATTTGCATGATCTTGTGTAAAAATATTTCAAAGCAATTTATTTCCACCTTTAGTACAAAAGTACTTAGGCTGCGTTCAGACGTACATATAATGCGCATCGAAAACGTTTTCGATGCGCATTCGATACGTATTACGTGTGAACGCAACATTACAAATACGTTTTGAGTAACGCAATAACTAATACGTATTAGTTTAATACGCATCGAATGCGAATCAAATCGTATTACGTGTGAACGCAGCATTACATTTAATGGTAGAAGGTACATTCCCATTAACTTTCTTTTCCGTTTGAAAATACCCTGTCTATTGAATGAGAAACACCAAAGAAAAGGGAACTTATCTGTTTAAATGTAAAACATGCACTACAGAAAAAAGTTGGGTAGCAAATGCCTTATTATGTTTCCATACTCATAAGTGAACAATTTTTTGTTTCATCTTAAATTAGAAAAAAGCGAGTGATCTACTTAAATTTAGATATGATGTCCAAAATGAAACCAATATGCTCCCTTTGAAACAAATTACGTTGAAAACAACATGCACTGAATAAATGGCACACATTTTGCAGATGAATAATTTTGTTTTTATATAATTTCATTTTATATGAAATAAAGAAAAGTTAAGCTGCTCAATTGTTGAAGCATATGATAAATAGTTTATGATATGACATTTTTCATGTCATATACCATATCATCCCTCGACTCATATTAGCCCTCTGGCCTTCAGCGTCGGGCTAATATGAATGTCTCATGATATGAAAAATGCCATATAATAATCTGTATTTATTTTAGTTGATACAGAATAAAACAAGCAATGGGACAGCACTTTTGTTATTGTTCCTTATCATGAAGTCAACAGTAAACAATCAGCTAGCTTGGGTACTAATCCCTTCATGTTACTGTTAACCAACATCTGCTTTCTGTTTTGACAGATTTAAAAACTTCACAGTGGACCAATGCTGTTGAGGATTGTAACAGAGTGCTAAACCTAGAGCCAGACAATATCAAAGGTAGATAAATTTTTACGTTATATTGTAAGTAGACAGTGGCAGAGATTTTCGTTGAATGTTAAAACACTTAAGTTTCAGTTTAATAAAAAAAGCAATTGAACAAACATGTTGCTGTTCTAAAACTTTTGCCATTTCTGACATTTAAAGATCTTTAAAAGGGTTATTTCTATAATCTATTCATATAGTCTTGGTAAAAACATCTGTTTTGTCTGATGAAAGTTAAGATTCAATTTGATTTGCTTTACTTTTTTTGTTGTTTGCCAAAAAAATGTTGGAGAAGGACAGTGTCAGTTTTATATAATTTGCCACATGGAGTGGCAAGATATTAAGTGATTCCCTCAGTCGTA
Source organism: Modiolus philippinarum (assembly GCA_002080025.1). Classification (NCBI taxonomy): domain Eukaryota; kingdom Metazoa; phylum Mollusca; class Bivalvia; order Mytilida; family Modiolidae; genus Modiolus; species Modiolus philippinarum. The sequence goes on from MJUU01006884.1 coordinate 9,739, forward strand.
AGCTAAAAATAGTGCTCATGAAAATATTGGTTCTGTATGTTTAAGCATTTATTAATATGATTACCATGAAAATTTAGACAGAAACCCTGAAAATAAGCAGTCATGAAATTTAATGCACTTGCAGTAAACATTTATATATTATGTTGCCATTTTGTGAAAAATAAAGTCAGTGAACATACATATTCATAACTTCATTTACATGAAATCAGAATATGAGAAAAAAAATTAGTTGAACTATCATTATAACTGTTTCATATTTGTAGCTTTATTAAGAAGAGGAACAGGATATAAAGGAATGAAAGACTTTAATAAATCATTGGAAGACTTTAACAAAGTACTGGTAATGGAACCTGAAAACAAAAGAGCACAGGTAATATTAGTTCTTATTATTTATCCATGTGAAAGTACTAATGTTGGTGGGGTTTCAATTTTAATGGATTTTGTGGTTGGCTAAAACGACAAAGTTAAGTTCCCAACGAAATATTTTTTTCTAATTGAGTTTTAACATTTTTAATACTTAAAATTCCAAACCACAAATTTAAGTACCAATGAAATAGCAGTATTAATGAAAACCACGAAAATTGATGTCCACGAATAAAAAAAACTTCCACAGTATTTCAGGGAGTATAAGTGTCTGGTTAAATGGAATGAGAACTTGAAGCACTTCTTAAGATTTCAAAGAGCTGTGTATATACATGTAGATCAAATAAGTAAGAGAAATTACAGGGGCATGTCTTGCCTGTGATGAATGTTGCAAAGGCGAGACATAGCGATCATAGATTCCGTCGTCGTCCTCGGTGTCAGCGTCGTCGTCGTCCACATTTGGTTAACCCAAATGTTAAACTTTTTAGCTCACCTGGCTAAAGCCAGGGTGAGCTTTTGCCATCACTTGGCGTCCGTCGTCCGTCGTCCGTCCGTCCGTCCGTCGTAAACTTTTCTTAAAAAATCTTCTCCTCTGAAACTACTGGGCCAAATGAAACCAAACTTGGCCTGGATCATCACCAGGGTATGTAGTTTAAAAATTGTGTTCGGTTAGTCCGAGGACCGAACAACATGGCCGCTGTTACTAAAAATAGAACGTAGGGGTAGATTGCTGTTTTTGGCAAATAACTCAAAAACCGTAGCAGATATCAAAAATCTGACAAAGGGTAAAAATGATCAGAATGACAAGATCTACCCACCGTGCAATTTTGAAGAAAATCCGATGACCCATGTTGGAGTTATTGCCCCTTTTCCGTAAAATTTTCAAAATTTTAATATTTTTAATTTTTTATTAGGAAAACTATAACAGATAGAAGCCAACTTGAAATTGCAAAAATGTTCAGCATACCAAGATCTATCCCTCTGAAAATTTTGAAGCAAATACCCATGTTGAAGTTA
>MJUU01006884.1:18746-31512 GCA_002080025.1 Modiolus philippinarum
ATTTTTCTGAATATGTCAAATCTTTATTTTTCATTGGATTTCGATGGGATTTTTTTCTTTGGATTCCTCTTTATCTAAGCTTTCAGCAGTATGGCAACGGATTTTGTGTAGGTCTTACCATTTCCGAGCTACAAGGGGTCAAAGGGGCCAAAAATTGCAATTTTTCTAAATATGTCATATCTTTATTTTTCATCAGATTTCGATGGTTTTTTTTTCTTAAAATTTTTATGTCAGTAAAGTTTTAGTTGATAGTACATATTCTGCATAGCTCTTACGGTTTTTTTTCAGTAAGTAATCAAAAGGGTTGATTTTTTTCCCTATTTTGTTTCTAGCTAATAACTGTGTCTAGCTTCTTTTTGTGTCCATCTAATTTTTGTGTCAAGCTCTTTACTGTGTCCACATTCACTTTAAAAATTTCAGTGGTCGACATGCTGCGGTCGTATCATGCTGCGCTTGGCGTAGCCCTTTATTGGGAATTCTTGTTTGCAACCATGTGTTTTCATAAATTTTAGTCAAAAAGCAATATTCTCAAATGTAATATTTCATGAATTTTGTTTTCCAACTTTGGTAAAATTCCTGAGACTGTCAAAGACCAATTAGTTTTATGAATTCTACTTGGGAACCACACCTTAGTATAGGCCTAATTTGAATAATAGTGGAGTGAGCAGGTGAGACCTACGTTCTGTGGAACCTATACGAATTATTAAATGAAAATTTTGGCAGGAAAAGACTTTCTAAGGATTTTCCATTTCTTTATGATATGTACTTCTTTGGCTTAAAAAAACTATAACAATATAAAAAGAATTTGATAAAATGTGTTTAGATGAGATAAAGGAAAGAAAAATTATATCAATTTGCAAATTAGCACTATTTGAAAGTATAAAATCCAAGGATATTGAGCATATTGCATGAATATGGAACTCATACTTGCCAACTGACCCGCTTTTGGCAGGTATGACCTTAAAAATTGACCCCTCAACTGCCATGGATAATCACCTGCAGCGGTTTCATCATTTTCAACTGCCACTCAGACCACCACCTGCTAAGTGACCTGTAATCGGAAAACTTTGGTAATAGATTGTATTAGACAGAAAAAGACAACTCTTCTATTTCTATATCGAGTAGCACTTTGAAGTGCAAAGGAAGTATGAATAATAATAACCCTGTAGGAAAACTTGATCAGCTTGAGAGCAGATTTTCAGAAAGGTTGCATTGCAATGCTTTCTAATGTCATGACACTGTCAGTTGAAATGCACTATGAAGAAAAACAGGTGCTTCAATTTGAAAAACCAAAGTGACCAAAATCATATTTTTGAATTTAAACATGAGTTAGTGAGAAAATAAAGCAATTCATACAGATTTGAAAGAATTATTCAAGAAAAACGATTCCACACCCCCCTTAACGGAAAATTTATCATCGGTAAACTTCGGGTGATTTCTGAGGAATGGTTTGTCATTGGACGGAATCTTCAAGTGATTAAAAGAAGTGCATCTTTGCTAATATAATTGATATCCTGCAATTAAAATGAATAAAACATTGTAACAGTGAAAATATTTTACATATTAAACATGAGAGCATTTCGATTGCTTGAACGACATGTAGACAACTTTCTGGTACTGACACATGTGCAAAAGGTGCTGAATGGACAAAACAAAAGTAGCAGTGTACAACGTGTGAATTTTGTGATTCACTGTCTGTGCATTGTCAGAGGCCTTATACTGGGTTGCTTTTTTGACAAGCCAAAATTTGAATGGTCCGAAGATTTGTTTTAACTTGTTAATGGAAGTCGTGTAACTTACTAGGCTAAATAGACACCATATTTTCTTATGCCCCCGGATCTTTAGATCGGGGGCATATTGTTTTTGTCCTGTCTCTGTCTGTCTGTCCGCAACTTTAACCTGGCTCATAACTTTTCAACCAGATGTGATAGGACCTTGATATTTGGTATGTGTATTGATCATGTGAAGCTGAACACCATTATGCAAATTTCACTAAGGTCAGGGTCAAAGGTCAAGGTCACAGAGGTCAAAAGGTCAAAATCTAGATTTTACTGTAGCTCGTTAATTACAGTTGCTAGAGGCTTGATATTCTATACATGAATAGATCTAATGAAACTTAATACAAATCCACCAAAAAAATTTGGGTCAGGTCAAAGGTCAAGGTCACCGAGTGCAAAATTGAAAACTTTAACAAAAACTTTAACATTGCCTTTATCTATTCAACCAGATGTCACACACACAGTGATAGGACCTTGATATTTGGTATGTGTATTGATCATGTGAAGCTGAACACCATTATGCAAATTTCACTAAGGTCAGGGTCAAAGGTCAAGGTCACAGAGGTCAAAAGGTCAAAATCTAGATTTTACTATAGCTCGTTAATTACAGTTGCTAGAGGCTTGATATTCTATTTGTGAATAGATGTAATGAAGCTTAATACAAATCCACCAAAAAAATTTGGGTCAGGTCAAAGGTCAAGGTCACTGAGTGCAAAATTGAAAACTTTTACAAAAACTTAAACATTGCCTATATCTTTTCAACCAGATGTGATTTGGCCTGTATATTGGTCATATGAAAGTGAACAGCATTATGCAAATTTTACTAAGGTCAGGTCAAAGGTCAAGGTCACAGAGGTCAAAAGGTCAAAATCTAGATTTTACTGTAGCTCGTTAATTACAGTTGCTAGAGGCTTGATATTCTATACGTGAATAGATCTAATGAAACTTATTACGAATCCACCAAAAAAATTTGGGTCAGGTCAAAGGTCAAGGTCACAGAGTGCAAAATTGAAAACTTTAACAAAAACTTTAACATTGCCTATATCTTTTCAACCAGATGTGATAGGACCTTGATATTTGGTATGTGTATTGATCATGTGAAGCTGAACACCATTATGCAAATTTCACTAAGGTCAGGGTCAAAGGTCAAGGTCACAGAGGTCAAAAGGTCAAAATCTAGATTTTACTATAGCTCGTTAATTACAGTGCAAGAGGCTTGATATTCTATTTGTGAATAGATGTAATGTAGCTTAATACAAATCCACCAAAAAAATTTGGGTCAGGTCAAAGGTCAAGGTCACTGAGTGCAAAATTGAAAACTTTTACAAAAACTTTAACATTGCCTATATCTTTTCAACCAGATGTGATTTGGCCTGTATATTGGTCATATGAAACTGAACAGCATTATGCAAATTTACTAAGGTCAGGTCAAAGGTCAAGGTCACAGAGGTCAAAAAGTCAAAATATAGATTTTGCTATAGCTCGTTAATTACAATTGCTAGAGGTTTGATATTCTATATATGAATAGATCTAATGAAGTTTAATACAAATCGACCAAAAAAATTTGGGTCAGGTCAAAGGTCAAGATCACTGAGTGAAAATTTGAAAACTTTATAAATGCCCATATGTGATAGGATATTCATATTTGGCCTGTATATTGGTCATATAAATCTGAACACCATTATGCAAATTTCATTAAGGTTAGGTCAAAGGTCAAGGTCACAGAGGTAAAAAGGTCAAAATCTAGATTTTGCTTTTAGCTCGATTATTACAATTGCAAGAGGCTTGATATTCTATATGTGAATAGATCTAATGGAGCTTAGTACAAATGTCTACTTAACCTAATGATTGCAATTTTAGTATTTATTTTGTATGGTAGACATGGTTGCTGCTGGGGGCATAGTGTTTCACAAACACATCTTGTTTCATCACTGAAATGAAACAACCTGTTGCTGTTGCTTGTTCGTTTTAATTAACAATATTAATGTGGACTTTTAGTCCACATTAATATTGTTAATTTTCCTTGAAAATTCTAGTCTTGTAGTCACTTTTAAAATAGAAAACACGATGTTGGAGATCAATTTACATAATACAGAAAGGGAGATAATCATGAACTGTTGTGGGATAATTGTTACTTTTAAGAACAGGTGACAGTTAGAGGTCTTAAGAATTTGCATTTAGTTCTAATAGTACTGACTTGTCAGGAATTTTTATCTGTTGTGACTGTACTATTTATTTTTCTTTTTTTAGCTCACCTGGCCTAAAAGGCGATGTGAGCCTTCGCCATCACTTTGCGTCCATCGTCCTTCCGTCATCCGTTGTCTGTCGTCCGTCATCCGTCAACAATTTAAAAAATCTCCTCCTCTGAAACTGCTGAGCCAATTGTAACCAAACTTGGCCTGAAGCATCACCAGGGTATGCAGTTTAAAAATTGTGTTCGATTAGTCCAAAGACCAAACAACATGGCTGCTGTTACTAAAAATAGAACATAGGGGTAAATTGCTGTTTTTTGCAAATAACTCAAAAACCGTTACAGATATCAAAAATCTGACATGGGGATAAAAGTGATCAGCATAGCAAGATATACCTGCCCTGCAATTTTGAAGAAAATCTGAAAACCCGTCTTGGAGTTATTGCCCTTTTTCCGTAAAATTTTCCAAATTTGTGCATTTTTTATTTTTTATTTCAAAAAGTGTAACAGATAGAGGTCAAGTGTAAATTGCAAAAAGGTTCAGCATATCAAGATCTTCCCACCCTGAAATTTTGAAGAAAATCCAATGACCCATGTAGGAGTTATTGCCCTTTTTTTCACGGAATTTTCAAAATTTTCATATTTTTCACTTTTATCTTGAAAACTATAGAAGATGAAGGTTAAGTGTAAATTGATAAAATGTTTGCCATGCTGTGTGGACTTCAAAACTGGTGTTGAAAATTGTTCGTAATGGCCGCCAAAAAAAGGCGGGAAAATTCAACATTGTTCGATTTCAATGAAATTTGGTTTCCATATAGATATTGATGTTGCGACTTCAAAACCGGTGTTGAAAATTGTTTGTTGACAGCCATTTTCAAAATGGCCGCCAAAAAAGGCTGGAAAATTCAACATTGTCCGATTTCAATGAAATTTGGTTTCCAAATAGGTATTGATGTTGCAACTTCAAAACTGGTGTTGAAAATTGTTTGTTGACTGTCATTTTCAAAATGGCCGCCAAAAAAAGGCGGGAAATATTCAACATTGTTTCATTTCAATGAAAATTGGTTTCCAAATAGATATTGATTCTGCGACTTCAAAACTGCAGGTGTTGAAAATTGTTTGTTGATCGCCATTTACAAAGTGAGGTCTCAACTTCAAAACTGGTGTCGAAAGTTTCCTTAGCGAGAACATTTTTGTCAAAAAAGCCCAACAAAGAAATATGGTAAAACATGATGAGACTTAAAACACAGTAAGACTTAAAGGACACCGGACACTAAATCACACAACATCGTATTTTGATTGATTTTGTATCTATATAACTAAATCAATGTGTGAAACATCTCCTCAGTATGTAATTAGCTGAGAACAGTGTGTGTAAACACTGATAAATCTGTTGACCGCGATATGCATATTTTTAGATCGATTACGAGGCTCCAGTGTTGTGACGTCACTTGTGAGGATCAACTGATGTAAACACAGTAAAGGCAGTGATGTTTCTTTATAAAAAGTTGTATTTTATATTTGATTATTATAATTTGTATTGGCACAACATTAAGGAGGTTATGCAGGGTATTTATATTTGCAATTTGAATGAAATAAAATATACAAAAAATTAATTAATGGCCAAATGAAATTAACTGTATCGTGACAAAGAAGGGGTGTAAATTGTTTCCTGCGACAGTTTATAACTTTTAACATGCCTACATATTGTTTGAGTACTCTTGACGTCAAAATATTTCAACATTTTGAATATCAAATGCCAAATTGTGTTATTTTGTGGTACATGTGCCCTTGGTTGCAACACAAGGTCTCAAACTGACAGAAAGTTGTATTGGTTTGTTTCCGAAAGCTAAGTGGAGTTTACTGTAGACCTCTCAAAGCATTGACCATTTAAAAAAAATAATCTGATAATCCTGTTTTGTTGGATGACAAACTGGTCGCCAAAAAATAATTATTGTGATAATAAAATAAAATTCATACTTGTGTAAATCTGTTTTATAGGATTGTCTGTCAATTTATATATTTATACTCAGTCGGATGTACGAAAACGTAGGAAGAAACGTATATATCGTTGCACGAGACCAATACCGATTCGAATTTATATACAAATTCCAGCAACATATGCATTGAAAAGCTGTACTATTTCTGATTTTCGTGTTATGCGAACGACTTTGTAATTCCCTCTTTATTGTTTTTTAGCAAGTAATTTTATTTTTCAAAATTCAAAGTTAATTTATTTAATAGATGCCACCGTATTTTCAGACTTGCTGACAAAAATACGATTTGGACGTGTTGCATAGAAAGTACTCTGGTACCGTTGTCTTAACACATTTTATTATCACGATGTACAAAAAAAAGGATTGAACATAAAGTTCTCCCCAATTACAAAAAGTAAGAATAAATATGCAAATATAAGACAAAAAAGTAATACAGAAAAAAAATATGTAAAAGGATAACAGGTTTTGCCTGTGAACCCTTGCTACTTCTACCACAGACATGTCTGTACTGCTGTTCTCATCAAATTATTTTCCTATGTCTCCGGAAAGACCTATTCTTGTGTCTTTTTAAGAATTTCCTAAAGAGGCCTCTCCTGTGTTTTCCACATTTCGCACGTTTATAAGCAAAAAAATAGACAGGCAAAGCCTTTGATATATTATATTTATCCATAATTCTAAATATTTGCGAAAATTGTTATAAATTAACATTCCAAAAAAATATTGAATATGTTTTTCGCCGGGATTGCCACCACTGTACATGGCATATAGAACCTCTAACTAAATTAACACGATAAGTCAACAGTTAATATACTGCGATTGTTTCTCGTATATACTATTTTTTTTGTTGCCCATGAATAAAATATTTTGTTTTTTTTATTTCATTTTTCAGGATTTAAAAAAACATTAGGGGAATTCAGGTTCATTATATTCCTTGATAAGTGAAGAAAGAACGATATTCTGAAAATATAGAACGATATTCTGTATTTACAATCAGTCTTTCTTTTCACTTCTGCGAGTAAACAATCCATTCTGTAATAATTTGCTGTTACCCTGCGATCTAGTCTCCTGACATTTTGGGGCGTCAGGTTGAACATTTTTTAACTCAAGGAAATAGGGGTGAAACGCCATCGGATATTTCAGTTTTGTATGCACGTGAAATCGGAATTTTGACATAGAAATTTAACGGGATTGTGAGATTTTTTTTTTTTATGGATGGACAAAAACAAACTTTATAAAATACTTGATCATATATATATGTGGATAAAATTTGAACAAACAAATGACAAATTTGATGTATTAATTTACATCAAGGACATATATTTAGATACGCCCTTGTTTACATACAGTATATCTTTAGATTATACACTTTGAAGTTGAAAATTATAAAAAAAAATAAAAAAGTTTTCCGGGATTTGCATGTTTTATAACATATGTGCAGGATTTCGGGATTTGATAATTTTACCAACGGAAAATCTGCATGAGACCTCAACCCCCCTTTCGCTAGAAATATAATGTTTTGGAATTGGCGTAATTTTCATGGGATTTAATAAATAAATAATTTTTAAAATGTTTCTGTCCTTATCACAACTGGTATAGTGAGAAGGTATGCTTTAATCATCTTGGGTAGTACTTTAAAGTCGTTTTGTTTACAAATAGAATGTTAGTGGTTGTGTGGATAATCCTCACATGTGACGTCACAAGCCTTATCTAATTAATTGTCGGATGTTTCCGGTAATCGTCGGAAATTACACAAATATGTAGCAATACACATGTCCATACACTCTTTCGGAAGGGAAATAAATGCTGTCACCGTTCTATTTTGTTTTAGTCTAACTTTATATAATGAAAAATGACAACTTTAATTTTGATGTCAGGTGTCCTTTAAAATACAGTTCAAGATGGTGGTGTTCAAACTACCAAAGTTTGAGGGACTGAAGTTCAACTGTATAACTTACAATGTGAGCTTGATTGTGGCAACTGAAGCCAGGTGAGCGATACAGGCTCCTTGGAGCCTCTGGTTTTCAGTATTTGTAACACTGTTTGATAGTAAACAAGTGTGGATAGTTTACTGCACACTTTTGTAGCAAAATAAAAATAATAAATAAACGACAAGAGGGGCTTGTACCAAGCAGTGATTGGAAGGTCGCATTGATGACAAAAATGGTGCATTGAGAGTCTTAACTATCAGGCCCATTGGCCCATAACTGTTTTCAGTTCATTCCCGCGACGATTGTTACTTCGTTCAGACACTTCCTTTTCAGTGATAGAAATGTATTACTTTCGTTTTTCAGAAGGTTTGATCACGTGATCAGTGGAATGTGCTATAGACTTTTTCACAAGATATTTGTGTCTTTATACTTTGTACAGAAAGAGAAAAATTTACCATGAAAAAGACTATAGCGCGTTCTGTCAAAAAATATCGATTACGTGATCAAACCTTCTGAAAAACAAGATGGTGTAAATGAAAGCATCTCGGAGTGACAATCGGAAAGAATGAGCTGTAACTTCCATACCAGGCATGTCCAGTTCAATATTTTTATGGATTCTTGAGGGAAATTATGTCCTTGTTTGATTCCACAATCGCCAACATTGTGGTTTTTCAACTACAAACGTTATTTAAACCGGAACCAGGTGGTGTATCTGAAATAAATTTCCCTAATTGAACTATGCATGCTTCATATGGGCAAGGATGAATATACGTTCTTGATATGAGATTTTGGAGTCAGGCAATATCAAAACATCTCTGGCTTCGAATCCCAAAAGGGGTTCCTGATATCCCTGGATTTTTTTCTACCAACTGACTGTCACTTCAGATCATTTAACCCTTTCCTTTATATATACACCTTTGGACGCCTCTAGGTTCCCCCCCCCTTTTCATTGCTATAGGAGGGTGCTGGATAAGGCTCTAGGATGAGGATATGGGCTAATTGAACAAAATATAACTTACACAAAAAAATGAGTGTTTTTTGCGTGCGGCTAGGGACCAAAAAGATATGTCAGGGGGGTCTTAGAGGGGGACGTGCCCTCCTCTCTCTGTCTTGGGGGTTCGAAGGGGGCGCAAGCCCCCTCGCTGGAAAGCAAGTGTTGGGGGCCATACATCCTCGCTAGATAGCCTAGCCTATAGCTGATAAAATGGATTTTGGTATTTTGGTGAGTTGCTGGTTGTAGTATGCACTGCAGATTTTTTTTAAATTTTGAAACCTGAATTTGGAGGGCAAAAATTTACTTTTCAGCCAAGTCTCAGAAATGAAAGGGTTAAGTTTGTTCGAAAATCTAATTCTATGAAGAGCAGGAAAATTCAACATTGTATGATTTCAATAAAATTTGGTTTCCAAATAGGTATTGATGTTGCAATTTCAAAACTGATGTGAAAATTTGTTTGCTTACAGCCATTTTCAGAATTGCTGCCAAAAATGGAGGAAAAATTTAGAATTGTCCGATTTAAATGCAATTTGTTTTCCAAGTGGATATTGATGTTGCGACCTGTGTTGAAAATTGTTCATTGACTGAATTTTTTTAAATGGCCGCCATAAAAGATGGGGAAAATTCAGCATGGTTGGATTTCAATGAAATTTGGTATCCAAGTGGATATTGACGTCGCTATTTCACAACCGGTTTTGAAAATTGTTTGTTGACTGCTATTTTGAAATGGCTGCCAAAAAAGGCGGGAAAATTCAACATTGTCTGATTTCAATGATATTTGGTTTCCAAATAGATATTTATGTTGCAACTTCAAAACCGGATTTGAAAATTTTTTGTTGACTGCCATTTTCAAAATGGCGGCCAAAAAAGACGGGAAAATTCAACATTGTCCGATTTCAATGAAATTTGGTTTCCAAATAGATATTGATGTATGGTGTTAAAAATTGTTGTTGACCGCCATTTTCAAATTGATGACTCACTTCAAAACTGGTGCTGAAAGTGGTCCTTAGAAAGGATGTTTTTGTCAAAAAATGTAGTAAAACATGATCAGACTTTTAAAATACAGTTCAAGATATTGGTGGTGTTCGAGGATACTGAAGTTCAAGTGTATAACTTACAATGTGAGCTTGATTGTGGCAACTGAAAGCCAGGTGAGCAATACAGGCCCCAGGGAGCCTCTTTTATTTGGTCATCAGCATAGGCAGGCTTAGAAACGTTTTGTCAGGTGAAAAATACAGTGTCTTAGCCTTTCGTTAACATTATGTCTTATTTTTCAAAAACGCTTTGAGTTAGAGGTGAAGTTTGAATAGCAAAATTCTTCTTATTATAAACTATAAAATCTACATATGTCTGACAGGTTTGCATCTCATCCGAGATAGCTGCTGCCTGGGGACATAGTTTAACATAGGATCCTATTGGAAAATGTTGAAAAATGTTAATTCTTGAAATCGTTTCATACTTATATTTATGAGGCATGGTAACATGATGGTCATTAAACAAGTGTATGAATTTAGTACCCATCATAAATTCAGGATGGAGGCCACTGCAACTCAGATTTTAACTTTGGACCCTATGGGAAATGTTGTTAATTGCTAATTCTTGAAAACCATTTAATATATGTTGATATAACTAGGCATGATAACTTAATGGTCATCTTCCAGATTTTATATATTTGTAAAAAGCAGAAATAAAAGATGGCTGCCACCAGGAATATAGTTTAACATAGAACCCTGTTGGAAAATGTTGTAAATTGTTTATTCTTGAAAACTGTTTCATACATCAAAATTGATATAAGCTAGGCATTTTTAACATGGATCAACATGATAGTAATCTACCAGATGAAGGATTTTTTTCTATCAGTTGACTTTCTCTTCAGATTAATCATTTAACTCTGTCGGAAAATCTAATTCCATTAATAGCTGCCAGGTGAGCTATACAGGTAAAATAAATGATAAATTAAAAAATATAGGTGTGGTGAGCCACGATTAAAAGGTAAAAAATGTCTAAAACAAATAATAATGAAAAAATACCATAAAAAGCTTAAAAAGTAAAAAGAAGGGGCCAAACGTTTCGGTCGCTAAGACCTTCATCAGTGGTGTACAGGGCCTGGGAAAGTAAGAAGTGGACGTGTCCAATACAAATGGCAAATAAAACTACTCAGTGAAGTTCATGCGTGACTGAATTGTAAACACGCTGATCTTGAACCTAATCGATAACAGGATAGTAAATAAAGGTACACTATGTAAATGTTATTATTGAGAAGTGTATTTAAATTTGTAAATGTAAATAATTAAAATGATAATAATAGTAGTAGTAAAAGACCAGATGAGATATGACAGACAGATGAAAATAATTAGGAATAGAACTGTTTTTTACATTCATACCTTTTGGGCGAATACTGCCCAAAAAGTGTATGATGCGTTGTTCTAAAAACTGTCTGGATTTTTCACCACTGTCAGTATAATATAAATATAAATAAAATATAATATAAATGACCATGCCAAATTGTGAGATGCACTGATACATTCTATCACAAACTTTGTAAGGGCCATGCCAAAATGTGAGAGGCATTTTCATACTTTTGCAGGTTTTTAATAGCAGCTGAAGTTCAGAGACTGAGCTGGGGCTCTAAGATGATTGTTTTCTATGTCCAGCATCAAGCTTTTGTTCAACTTGGGATTACTTTTGTTTCAATATTGATTATGTGCATTCTGGTGACATCTGTGGTGTATGTGTGAAGGGGAGACTGGTGACATCTGTGGTGTATGTGTAAAGGGGAGACTGGTGACATCTGTGGTGTATGTGTGAAGGGGAGACTGGTGACATCTGTGGTGTATGTGTGAAGGGGAGACTTGTGACATCAGTGGTGTATGTGTGAAGGGGAGACTTGTGACATCAGTGGTGTATGTGTGAAGGGGAGACTCTAGACATCTGTGGTGTATGTGTGAAGGGGAGACTGGTGACATCTGTGGTGTATGTGTGAAGGGGAGACTGGTGACATCTGTGGTGTATGTGTGAAGGGGAGATAGGGGCTTATTTGGCTTCTGTTGTGCTGATTTCATAGTAGAAAATTTTCAGGATTATGCTGGATTCCAGATATTGATCTTGTTACCTTATTTCTCTCTTCAAAAAAATGTGATTTTTTGTCTCCCCTGCGACGAAAGGCGTGGAAAGCGAGACATATGCGCACAAAGTATGACGGCAGCGGTGGCGTAAACTTCCATGTTAAGTTTTTGTGATTAGGTCATTTTCTCAGTAACTATAAATGGTAGGTCAATGATATTTGGAATATAGGTTGGTCTTGAGTAGTACATGACAGTCTGCTATATGGTTTTTGTCTGTGACCTCAATTTTATGGTCCAATGAACATGTTAAGTTTTTGTGCTTAATTTAGTTTCTCAGTAACTATAAATGGTAGGTTAATGATATTTGGTATATAGGTTGGTCTTAGGTAGTACATGACAGTCTGTCATATGGCTTTTGTCCTTGACCTCAATTTCACGGTCTAGTGAGCATGTTAAGTTTTTGTGATTAGGTCATTTTCTCAGTAACTATAAGTGGTAGGTGAATGATATTTAGTATATAGGTTGGTCTTGAGTAGTACATGACAGTCTGCTATATGGGTTTTGTCTGTGACATCAATTTCATGGTCCAGTTAACTTGTTAAGTTTTTGTGCTTAGTTTAGTTTCTCAGTAACTATAAGTGGTAGGTCAATGATATTTGGTATGTAGGTTTGTCTTAGGTACTACATGACAGTCTGTCATATGGCTTTTGTCTTTGACCTCGATTTGACAGTCTAGTGAGCATGTTAAGTTTGAGTGATTAGGTCATTTTCTCAGTAACTATAAGTGGTAGGTCAATGATATTTGGTATATGG
>MJUU01006885.1:9715-36449 GCA_002080025.1 Modiolus philippinarum
ACCTGTATATCTCACTTCAGTTATCTGCAAAATTATGGAGAAAAATATTAGAGAACATATTGTACAGCATTTGAAATAAATAAGAAATAAAATATTTTCAAAAAAGCAACTTGGTTTTATCTCGGGAAGATCAACAACACTTCAGCTACTGGAAGTACTTGACAAATGGACAGGATTAATCGACAAGGGTCAGGGAATTTATGTTATGTATATTGACTTTCAAAAGGCGTTTGATAAGGTCCCACATTTGAGATTATTAGGCAAGATGAAAAGCTATGGTTTAACAGAAGAAATAATACAGTGGACTGGGAATTTCTTAAGTAATAGGTTTCAGAAAGTTATAGTTAATGGCCATGATTCTGACAGGAAAAAGGTGACATCAGGAATACCAAAAGGGTCAGTATTGGGACCTCTATTTGTTTTGTACATTTATTAGAGTCAGTAATGTCTGATGCTTACCTTTTCGCAGACGATACAAAAATATTTAAGATTATAGAGAAAAACGAGGATAAGGAAGTGTTACAAAGGGATATAAATAAGTTAACTGATTGGAGTAATACATGGTTACTCAAATTTCATCCAGAGAAATGCAAACATGTGACCATAATATTTTACGAAAGGATATGGAGTAATTGAACATGAGACCATGACACATATGTGAACTCCAACTGCAGTAACCAGGAAAAAATCCAATAGAGAGTGAATATGAGCTTGATGGGAACAAAATCTCCAAAGTAAGCGAAGAAAAAGATGTAGGAGTAACCATAGACTAAGAACTAACGTTTGAGAAACATGTATGCGAAAAGGTAAACAAGGCAAATTCAATTTTGCTATTATAAGGAGAGCATTTAGATATTTATACGAAAAACCTTCACACCTCTCTATAAATCAACGGTAAGATCACATGTTGATTATGTAAGCTCCATCTGGTCACCTTACAAAAATAAAATATTGATATGATTGAGAGCGTACAAAAAAGCTAGGAGACAGTTACCAGGATTTGATAGATTATCATATGCAGAAAGATTGAGAAGATTGAAATTGTCAACTCTAAGTTATAGACGCATGAGAGGGAAGATGATAGAATTATATAAAATGACGTATGGGAAATATAATGTTTAGAAACTTGCCCCCTTTTTTAAAATAGCAAAAGAAAGTGATACAAGGCACAGAATTCCCTGAAAATTATATTAGAAAGGCCAAATAAGGAAATAAAAAAGTTTTTTTTAATCATAGAGTATCCAAGATCTGGAATACACTACCTGATGATATTGTAAATGCACCATCAATACACAGTTTCAAAAATAGATTAGATAAGCACTAGGGACATCATGAAATTTATTTTGACAACTACAGAGCAGAAATCCTTGGGAGCCACCACCGATATGCACATGTAGTTGAAAATAATGACGAAAATGAAGAGTCTGGAGAAGTGGCACTTGGTTGAGCCAGTTCCAGAAAATATCCTTATATATCCTTATGTATGTATGTATGTATGTACCGGCCATCCAGTGTAAGATTCTAGCCCGACTGATTTATTAGAATTCTTTATGTCTTTTGGGCACGAAATGCCAGGTCTTTCTTCTGTACTTCTCGGTATAAACACATCTTTTTGCAAACATTCTTGAATGAAAGGACATTTTGGAAAATGCCTATGGTGTTCCAAATGTACCACTTTCTCAACTCTCCAGCCACCCAATACTCCACCACACTGTATGCACTGACATTTGTCTTCTATACCAATATAATAAAATAGTCTTGAGCGAGATCCAAGTATTGTACCGTACTTGACGTCCTCGTTTAGAACGTATCTAGGCGTAAATCAAAATTTTCTCTCATAGGTTTCAATCGCTCAAACGGGTTTCGGGGATGCAGTCCATCTGTATTCAATGTAGTCTGTCTCGTACACTGCTAAAATGACTGATGGGAAACTTCCACTGCTTTCTTATTCCCACTGCTAATCACAAATGGTCAGCAGAAAGGCAGTCTGGGAGAATGAGGGAGCTGGTCGTTTGCGCCTTTATATCATCCGATTGGGTGTCTTCTGTAAGGTCCGCGTTCATGGTTTGGTAATGGAGATAATTCGTTATTTACTAATGCTGTTCTAGTTTATTACAATCAAGATTATACAACTCATGAGTATATTTTAACAGTGCTCGCGTGCTCATTTCACTATATTGCTGCTGCTGCGCCAGATACGAGGTATAATTGCTGCTGCGCTGCTGCTGGTGGTGGGTGGTTGTGATGGTGAAATAAAATAAGAAAAAAAAAAACAATTGTTTGACACAAACTCTATACATTTCACTTATTCATTTCATTCATTTTATTAAACTGTGAAAGGGTCACTCTGCATTTTCCCAGGCTTGTGACTGGCTATAACTATATAGTTATAGGCTGCATTACCTCTTCTCTCAACCTATATTTCATTGATTTATCTTTTATATGGAGTCGTTGCTGTCGTCAGTCGATGGTGGGTCATAATCATTCAATACTTCATCAAGCAGATACTGTCTTTTGTCTACAGCATACTTCCAGGCCTCTCTAGAATCGTAGTCCTCTTCTTCTTTAAAACTTTGGACCGTTTTCTCGATTTAACTATGCACTGGGCCTTTCCGCATATCCTCCATCCAGAATACACTATTGAGATAGGCATCTTTCATCGTTTCCCTGTATTCCGGGAACATTTTTTTGAATATCTAAGTTTTCGAGCCTTATCCTCCTCATGTCTAGCGTCTATATACTTTTGAACCTTTTCTTCGTATTCGGACTGATTTGCATCAGTGACTTTGTTTACTATAGTATTCCATGGTGATTCCCAGACTGAGTCTTCTTCATCACATCTACATCTTTGGTATACTCAGATTCTTCACTAACATGACTTTCTTCTGACATGTTAGAGTCCGTTTCCATATCCTGTTGTTTTTCCATCTCTGAAGCGATTGCTTGTGACGCAGAAGATTGAACTGTCGATTAGAATGATAATTACAGCTATCGCAATGCTACATTTCAGAGGTCTTCAACCCTTCATCATGAGTTGTATAATCTTGATTGTAATAAACTAGAACAGCATTAGAAAATAACGAGTTATCTCTATTGCCAAGCCATAAACGCGGACCTGACAGGAGACACCCAATTGGGTTATATAATGGCGCAAACGACCGGCTCCCTCAGTCGCCAGACTGACATTCTGCTGGCCATCTGTGATTAGCAGTGGGAATTAGAAAGCAGTGGAAGCTTCCCATCGGTCATTTAAGCAGTGTACGAGACAGACTACAGTGAATACAGATGGACTGCATCACAGAAAGTCCGTTTGAATGATTGAAACCTATGAGAGAAATTTTGATTTACGCCTAGATACGTTCTAAACAAACGTGGACGTTAAATGCGGTCCAATTCTTGGATCTCACCAAGACTATTTTATCATATTGGTATAGAAGACAAATGTCAGTGCACACAGTGTGGTGGAGTATTGGGTGGCTGGAGAGTTGAGGATGTGGTACATATGGAACACCATAGGCATTTCACAAATTGTCCCTTCATTCAAGAATGTTTACAAAAACATGGGTTTATATATATATGTTTTTATATATGAAAGACCTGGCATAACGTGCCAAAAATACATAAAGTATTCTAATGAATCAGTCTGGCTAGAATCTTACAATATGGCCGATACAACTGAAACAACGACCATCCGACCTTGCAAAGGCTGGACTCTTTTACTTAAACCAAGGTGACAAGGTACAATGCTTTTACTGCGGAGGAATTCTGTATGATTGGAAAAGAAACGACGGTCCATTGGAGAAACACGCAAAATGGTTTAAAAAACGTGGATGGAAGAGAACCAAAAAAAAGGGAGAACGAAGAACAGAAACTGTTATTGTTAATTGCAAAAAAGATAAAAAAAGATAAAAAAAGTTAATGCAGCCTATAACTCTATAGTTATAGCCAGTCAAAAGCCTGGATAAAGGCAGAGTGGCTAAAAAACGAATACAAGTACTACCAAGAGTTATTTCCCCTCGAAAAAACAAAATGGCCGGTATGAAAGTGGACCTGATAGAAGACACTTGTCCAATAGATAACAAAAATAAACATTCCTTTACGAACGCGGACGTGATAGAAGACATCCTCAGATATACAATACAATGACAACTTCCGATAACATCCAAACAACAATGCCCGAGTCGTTCCGACTTGGGAAACCCCGACTTCCGGTCAACATGGCCACTTGCAGGAGATACACTCCCACTTCCGGCTGCGCATGCGCGCTATACTAAGGTTATACATGACCCCTGCGGGGTTACGTGATGTTCCAACACATTATTTGCGGTCAATATGGCCGAATAGGGCTTTCAATAGGTCCACTTCCGGTCTACAACAGGGACAAGCCCACTTCCGCTCGCGCATGCACGCTCCAATATCTTCCAACATCACCTCTGTGTTGTCATTTCTGGTTAAAATGGTCGAATAGGGCTTCAATTATGGCTATTTCCGGTTGCGAATGCGCTATAACATTTTGTTATACATCCGGTCACGTGACTTCCGGTGACGTCACTGCCGGTCTACGTCACTTACGTTGACGTCATTGTTCTTATGGCCCGCTCCTCGACAAATACTAATTTGCCTGTTTCCCTATACTACTTAGGAATTTCCAACCTTCCTGTGAACATCGGATTGTCACTAATTTCAACACCTACATGTATACTCGTTTGTTTCTCTGCAACGGACTTCGTTGACACGTCATTTTCACATACATACTTTACACGCTGCGCTTTGTAGAATTTCATGTCTGTCATAGGTTTTAATTTTGTCCTTCGGATAGAAGTAGTATTTCCTGATTCAGACTGAGCTTGTTTATACCCGGTATTATCTTTCATGTTACTTCGTCTGCGAATATGTCGAGTAGTTTCTTACAAGAAGAACCTTTGATAACACGTTTATTTTCAACTTCATGTGCGTTTTCGGATGAAGGCAGTCTCATTACTGATGATGTATTCAAAGTTTGGTTGCTTGTATTATTTGATGAATATATCGAAAAATTTCCTCGCGATGTTTGTGCCATAATATTTGTTGTATAAGTTCAATAAGTGATGTTGGAATACTTTAAAGTACTTTATATAAGAATTTGGATTACCATATAACGCATAATTCTACAATGAGTTCTATTATAAAGTTTCATACACACCCGGAAACGATTTTCTTACGTATTTCTCAACCCTACAAACATAGTCCTTGATAGATCTTCCTTGTTCATAGAAATATGTCTCAGTTTCATTCTACACATTTGAGCTGTTTCTGCATCTTCGAAACGGTTCTTCAGTGCAGTATATAAATGATTCATATTATGTATTGTTTCAAATGGCAAGTATGATATCATTAAATTCAAGAGCTTTACCTCGAAAAGATAGTATAAGAATTTCACGCTTACCTTCTGGATTACAGTTATACTTGTTTGGATATATGCTGGACTGCATCCAAAAGCCATAACTTAAACCATCATACTCTAAATCATAATCCTTCATGTTTGAATTTTTTATTTCGAACTTAACATCAGTTATATATTTCAAACCAGATTGTTGCACCTTAGACTACAGTGATACTTAGTGCACCAGTCTATAACAAGCTGGATTCATAAAGTTCAATGTTTTAACTGTGTCCTCATTGAATATCCTTCCCCCTCTTTTCAAAAAGTCATTTTCTTCAGCGTTGATTATTTTCTTCTAGCTAGTTGCCATCAGTGAAGTGAATTCGGGGCGTTACTCCATGTCCATAATTCTTTGTCCACTTCCGAGAGGTCATAAACATTTAAGTCCTCTTTTATAAAATCACGGTTTTACCGGGTATAGGGCCTGTAAGTCTCGTACAATTTGGGAACTTACGGGATCAAAAATTGTACCCGGAAGTTAATTTTAAACACAGATATATGACGTTTCAAACAAAAATTTGAACGTCATAATGCTCAGACTTCATGTTTTGGAGGGAAGAGTTCATGAATTGCCTGTTTATCGTGTATTCCCGTGAGTCACATGACGAGACTTACAGATCCTATTATCATCACAAACACGTACATTATAGCAAGACACAAACATGGAAACATTAAGAATAACTCGAGACACCAACACAACAATTTATCAAGTCATGACGTCATAAACAACTGTATAAAAGTACGGGAAAACATGCAACCTCAGAAGGCATAAAAGTATGAAACAAGGAAAGCACTTGAAACATTATTAATACAATAGCACCTCGTAGGGCACCTCGTCAACTGAGAACCAAACGGTGCTTTTACACTTCTGATAAGTCTGTGGAAGTTTTTGTTATATAGCCATTTTCAAAGAATATATTTCTTTGGAATGACGAGACATACTTTTGAAACGTCCTGAGAGATATTTTTGCAAGCAATAGTAGTATAACCAAAAATTTATTTCATGTTTTTGCTTTGGGACATTTTTTTTCAATTCTTACTCGATTGTACTGTTGAATGTTTTCTGTCATAGATGTATGAAGGTAAAATAAGAACTATTATTACATATGCACCTTGTCAAATGAAAACCAAATTAACAATACACAACAAAACATAATAATGAAATGTTGAAAAATCTGACGACACTATAGAAATGAAGATAACACTAACAGGGAAAGAGAGAATAAAGGAATAAGGTTCAATGCGAAGAACAAACACAACGACTCAGGGTCAGATCGGCACCTGAAAACAAAAGACAACAGAGAATTAAAATAAGAAAAGGTCAAAGATTACAGTTAGGTACCTTGATTGGAGAACCAGCACAAGTAAAATAGTTAGTCTTTAGGTAAGTCATAACATATCTGAACAAACACATAACTGTTTTTCTTACAAAACTAAAGCAAACAGTTAAAGTAAAAGGTAAAGGTTACGTCGCCGGGTTACAGAGATCGCACAAAAAATAAGGTGTAGTTCAACACAAAGGGGTAGTTAAGATTGGATTAGGGATAGGTAAGAGTTCCCGATAAATTCACCAATAAAAGCTTCTTGGAGATACACTTGCATATAATTGGATCAAAGACAGAGTTCAAAAACTCTTATGTCAAAGAAGATACCTCGACAAATGAGACCCCGTTAAAATATACTATTAATACTTTTTCACGTCGTTCGTACACCGTCAACATCTCGTCAAATGACAACCCAATAAAATATAACATTAGTACAGTAGCACCTGGTCAAATAAGAACCAATTAACAATACCCAACGAAAGCACTAAGGAATAAGAAAGAATTTGTTCAGAATGCCACTTTGGAACCTTGTTAGCATCTCGTCAAATAGGAGCCCAATAGAATATACTATTACTATATAAGCACCTCGTCAAAAAAGAACCCAATAAAATATATTACATAAGCACAATCGGTAAATGAATACCCAATGAATACATTAGCACCTCGTCAATTTAGAACCCAATAAAATATACTACTAATATATTTGCACCTCGTCAAATGAGAACCAAGTGAAATAATATTTATATATAAGCACCTAGTCAAATAAAAACCCAATTTACAATACACAACGAAAGCAGTTAGGAGTACGGAAGCCTTATTGAGAATGCCCCAATGCAACATCACAAGCACGTCGTCAAATGAGAACCCAATTTACAATACACAACGAAAGCAATAAGGAATAGGGAAGCCTTATTGAGGATGCCTCAATGCAACTTCACCAGCACCTCGTCAAATGAGAACCCAAATTTCAATACACAACGAAAACAGTAAGGAATAGGGAAGCCTTATTGAGAATGCCCCAATGCAACCTCACCAGCACCTCGTCAAATGGGAACCCAATAAAACATATTGCAATGGCACTTCGTCAAAAGAGAACCAATGCAATATATAGTATTAATACAATAGCATCTCGTCGGGCAACTCGTCAATTGAGAACCGACCGGTTCTTATACAATACTGATAAGCTATAAATGTCTCTGGAAGAATCTTGTTGTATAGCCGTTTTCAAAGAATATATTTCTTTGGGTTTTACTGGACATATTTTTGAAACATCTTGAGAATCATTTTTTGCAAGCAAGCAGTTGTAGTTTAAGCATATATTCATTACATGTTTCTCTTAAGCATATATTCATTACATGTTTCTCTTGGGAACGATTTTTTCCAATTTTACCTCAATTACTATTAATTCGTGTTGGATATGATTTGCCGTTATTTTGCATTTTTGAATTCATCATTTTTGCTTCGATATTCGTTTGCCGATGTATTATACTGTTGAATGTTTTCGTTGTCCTAGAAATATGAAGGTAAAATGAGTCAAAATCAACAATTCAGTTTTAAAAATACAAAAGTTGTAATTCTCCTCGTAATTATACTATTAGTGTACCGTCGACTGAAAGTGATTTTAATTAATAGTATAATTACGAAAACAAATACCTTTGATTCTCCAAAGAGAATTGGTTCAAAGAAAAAAAAAAGAAAAAAAAATACAATGTGTCTCAGAAATAGAGAAATACAAGTGCTAAAACTTCTCTGAAATAAGATATAAATAATGCTGCAGAAACGTTCGTCACAAACATTATACAAATACTGCCTGTAATTGAGGATGGTATACTAGATTACCAAACGAAGAAAGTATATCACCCGAGACGGCATATTCTTTTCTGAGTGTGCTAGTATACCATCTGAAATTAAAGGCAGCATGTGCAATATTATACCGAACATCTTGACTGTTTTTCTACTTCAAGTAATGTCAATGATGTAGTGGTAGCGTTCTAGAGGACTAATATATTATAGTTCAAACTATAGTATTTTGATTATTAGAAATGAAAAGGTTTTTTTTACAAATCTTTGTACAATCATCACAACCATGCAAATCAAATCATAAGATAGATCTTTATGGAAACTTGTCATGATTTGAATAGCTGTTTATGGTGTTATCAGTCTCGGAATCGTTTTATTATATATATTAATTATACCTATGCTAACGTTACAAAAATGGATTTTTTTTATACTTATCATGAAGACTAAAAATTGATTTTTTTTTTACTTTCAACATGTTATTTTTTCCCCTATCTGTAAATGACCACTATGGCACTGTTCGTTGCCATTTTCTTATTTTTTAGCTCTTAAAAATTATGTCTGCTAAACAAATACAGATATTAGTGGTTTTACTTCTTCAAAGTGTTTCTACTAAGAGACAGTGAAAAACAATGAAGAAAAAAAGTAACCAATATTGTGTCTCCTCTCCAAGGCAGGTTAATCTGGTACAATATGGCGAAGTAAAAGTCAAAGCTCCCGATTTTAGTAAACAATAATTAGACGCACTCTAAGGGCATCGATTATATGTGCGCAATATTTAAGTTGGAATAACAAGCGCTCTACAGAAGTTGTGTAAATTTAATTTCAGACGATGGCCATTTCGAAGAATTATGTCTCTTCAGTGCAGATTTGAAGAGATTTCAGGCCATCAGAGGGTAAAATAACTATATATCGAACATGCTGTAAATTTCTGCATATGACCATAGAAAAGGCGAACACATATTTACTGACAAATTCCTCGATGTAAGAAATGAAACTTTAACGTTCCAGTATTTTTTGAGTAGCAAATTGCAATACCAGGTACCGTGAGAAGCTAGTATAACTGTAAAACATTTTCTTTAAGCCCCATCATTTTCAGATCTTCTTTTTATGTTGGTATAATATGTTTTAATTACTATACATAACAAGAGTAAGAATAAACTAATCAGGACAATCAGAGATGCTAGAAAAGCAAGTTGCAACACTTCAAGTTCAAAATTGTATCGTAAACTGGTATACATGAACAGCAATAATAATGTACAAGCTCTCAACGGGCATCTTCATGACAATATTTCTTAACTTATCAATTTTTATTAACATAGTAACACATTATAATCTTTGCGTGTTATTAGCTTAAAGATTTAAATAAGAATTGAAGCTGTCTGAAAAAGAGTTCTGTATCCTACAATATTAATCAAAACTAATGCAAAGTGTCCTGAAGCATAAGAAAGGGATCATACTAGAGGCCTAAAACATGAGTTAAAAATAAATAATTATAATATACATACAGAATATTTTTGACCACATTGCGTGTGCATATAACTTTGGAAAATCATCATGACCATGCGATCAAATCATGAGATAGATAATATTTATCACTGCTACGTAACTTGATTCACTGTTTATGGTTTTATAAATCACGGAATCATAAAATCATATACCTATAAAATAAAACTGTCACGAAATAGATATTAAAATACTAAATGCAACACTTAAACGAAAGTTTCTTATTTTTCAATGAAACATATGTTTCTCTTAATGTGACGATATACAGCCATGGCCACTCACTTTAAATTCTTGTCACTTGAATATTTCCCTAAAACTTTTGTGTAATTGGGAATTTTGACAATACAAAATTTAATATTTTGCGTTCTCTAAATCTCTCTTTTTCTTCTCAGTGTTACCACTGAGTCCAGTTAGTTTCCAAAACGACAAACGGAAATATGAAATTGTCATTCCCGTAATATGATAGTAGCAGGAGGTATAGCCAAGTAGAAAAATAAACAAAATTGTTAAAAATAAATGGTTCATATGTGACACACATAAACGAAGCATAAAACTCCAGATAATTATGAAAATCTTCTCAGGTACTACCATTGAGATAATAAAGAGTTTGATAAGAAGTTGGAGAGAGTCAGACAAAATAACCTACATGTGTCATCTTTCATGCCTAATTTTGGCTTTTAATGAGGAAACGCAGTATAAAGTGTTGACAGCTGTATCTAGCTATATCTGCCTAGTTGTCTCTTTTAGTCTTATAATTTGTCAGTTTGTAGGAATCGAGCCAATTTTTCGTTTGGCAGCTAGACCACTACCTTATGGTGTTATATTTCAATGCTTTCAGAGGTTTTCAGGACCCGAGGTCCACGAGGGTATTCACCAGCCCGATAGTCAGACTTGTCTGACATGAAAAATTTACCTTGCGTTTTATAGAAATTTATTGTTTTTATCAAAATTCTAACCCCTTAAAATTACGGAGGCTTCATTCCGTGTATGGCAATCGGTGGATGTCCTTGGCCTCCTGTTTCGATAATTTGGTAATGCGTACTTATTTTTTGACTACTTTTTGATTGTGGCTTTCCATGTTATTTGAAAGTAATGCTGCTGATGAAAGGTTACTCCTTGAAACACGTGTACAGCATAACGAAATTTACTGTTCATGCATCTTTGGTATTTTAGTATTTCCAGATAGATACATTTGTGTTATGACATTTTTAACATTCTTTAATTATGTTGTTCGACTAGCTCATTTCATTGTTAGCATTTTTATCTACTGAATAAAATGCCAATTTAACATATTAGTTTTTGAATTGATTTCCATTTTACATTCTTTTTAAATAATAATAATAATAATAGTTAATATTTTCTTTAAAAAGGCCGTATGAAGAAGAGACCAAGAATTACTCAATCGTGGGTTTCCATAAAGGTGAAAAAAGAATATTTCGAATGTCAGAGGTTAAAAGTTTATTATGAAACTGCCACATTCAAAACAGCTTTTTCCAAGAGGATCATTTATGCCAAGAGAGGATAACACTTTAATCACAAGAATGTCCATAGCTATCAGAAGCCCCATTTTATGAAAACATGCTGTAAACCCATTTTATAGTTCTTTTTTATGAAGAGTCAAAGTTTTTGATGTGCTACATGCGGGATTATGAATTTTATGATATTGTGTTTAACATTTTGTGGAATTCGAACATCTCTAAACCCATGTAATTTTTCTCCAATGTGTATGCATTGTGTTATATTAAACTAAGCTTGTTTTTTTTGGAGAATTTCAAAAAGGCCGAAAAAAAAATTCATAATATCAATTTCAGCAATGAAAGGGTTGAGATCCAATTGTATACAGCTTAGAAATACACAACTTAAAGTGTGTTTGGTCAAGGGTCAAAACTTTCGAATAACGGAGACTGTATTTAAATAAAGCGAAATCATTTTAACATTGAACGTCTAACGAGTTGGCGTTTCTTATCTATCGTTAGAAAAATGTTCCTGAGACATAAATATCAATTGTAATGAATTCTACAAAGTAAGGACACAATTTTACACTTCTGCAGTGTTACATTTTTAACAAAAATTTATATTTCAACTTTCAGTCAATGACCTTATTTATAACTCACAATGCTATGCTATAAAATGAAAGATGCAGATGTGTTTAAAAATCGACTTTAGTCTGTATTTGAAGAGCGCGAAGCCTGTCTGTGCCGCTCTACATAACATGACAAATATGTTGTTGTACCTGCAGACAAAGCTTCTAATAACATCGTTTTTGTATGTAAAGTACATTATTACAACTGCTTCATCAAAGAACTAGGCATTGATCACAATTCACCAGGCAGTTCAACATAACAAAGATGAAATTCTTTCCAATCACAGGTCATTCATGTCCACTTTGAATATCCATACTAAAATTTAAAATCAAGAACTGCCATACCTATAATGGGTACCAAAGTTACACAAAAATCAATACAAGGAAAGATACATCGCTGGATCTTCATCTTATTCAACTACTGAACTATCAATTGAACTAACAAAAATTTTGTCTGCGGTCAAGGGCAGGCATCAAGCATACTGTGAAACTATTCATGCCCGAAGTGACATAAACCACAATTGGCTACTTGGCAATTCGAAGGATTCATTGGAAAATCTTAAATTACTTTCATTTTTTTTCAAATAAATTCTTTAAAAACTTCTGACTTTTTCACACTTTATATCACGAATCAAAGGTATCATTCAAAAAGCCTCTGCCGATTCAAAAAATTGACTGTATTAGGTTATAAATCCACATTAAAAAACAACAACTATTATTTAAACGGAAAAGTAAGCTACGATGAAAAGCAGGTGTGCAGTATGCTTGATTTTCTAATTAATAATATATTTGTCACATTTAGAGGTGCTTTTTGTCAAAAGCAAGTTGGTATACCAATTGGCACGAATCATTTATTAGTGTGTTCCTTTACTCGTAGACTTGTTTTTGCATTTCAACGAGTCTGAATTTCTTCAGGAACTCGTAAAAGATATATAGAATAATGAGAGTTTTGTTTCGGATACAAAAAAAAAATATTGTCGACATAATGGTCGAGCTCAATTTGTGGGCTAGTCTATTATTGGAGACAATATTTTTTGTATCCGAAACAAAACTTCTCAGATATTATTCTTTTTATCGGTAATTAACGATTTCATTTGATACAACAAATTTTGAAAATTGAAAATCAATTTCGAAGAAATCATGAAACTGACTTTTGATTAGTAAAAGTTTACTGTTTTGTAGATGTATATTTTTTGTTTACATTCATGCGCTTATTGACAAGGTAGGCGTGGCTTAAGTTACTATTTTTTCGTATTCGGGCAGGAGCAAATACTGAAAATATTTGCCTCAAGAGATCAAAGGAAACTCATACAAATTACCAATAAAATAAAAGATGCTAGATCCTTTAGTTTAGCTAAATGGACCCCATCAATATATCCCCAGAATTAGAGTTAAAGGAAACAACAGAAACCACTATGTCTTAAACATTTTTAGACTTACATCTCGATTTGACGAAAATGGTCATCGCATTACTAAAATGTACGACAAAAGGGACGATTTTAATTTCAAAATTATCAATTTCCCTAACAATGACAGTAATATTCCAGCTTCTCCTGCTTATGTTTCACAACTGATTCGTTACGCGAAAGGTAGCAAAAATTATACAGACTTTCTCATTAGACATAAATATCTTCGTGACGGCCTTATTAATCATGGCTTCAAAAAAAATTCCGTCTCATACGATCATAAAATGAATTTTCTAATAGATATCAGTCCCTTGTAGAAAAAATTGAAGTGTCGGTCCGAACTGTGATTCAAGATTTTTTTTTACTTAATACCGAGATGATCATTTCATTTTACTGTCTCCGACCTTTCAATGACAATTGCTGTTGAGTTACTACCGCATTGGAAGGGGAGGCTTGGTGCGCCATAAAATCGGTTTAACAAAACTATTTCTTTTAAAATGCCTGTACCAAGTCAGGACAATTGTGGTCTACAAATTTCCGGTGAATTTCCACCTGCTTTGTATTTTTGCCCCTAGGACTTTGGATCTTGACAATTCTGCACGGTAATTTTGTTATTACCCCCATAAACTAGGAACCACCTCTCGTCACGTTTCTTTGAGAGGGAATCTTTGAAATTGTTTTGAGATGTACAAAAACAAACAAAAAAAAAAAAGAAAAAAAAATCGTCCAGAACCATTCATGTAAACCAAACAAATAAACTTCCATAATTTATGTTCAATGCATTATGAAGTACACACAACAGAAAAAATAATGGTATGGTTCGATTTACGCAAGAACTTTCAAGCCTGAATTATAATATAATAACAAGAGAAAATGCTTGGTTGTAGTAAGCTGTAATGTCAGTAAAAGCTGTAGTAAAAACATGCACTGCAAGGCATACGCATGACTGATCTGTTGTATGCTTCATAGAACATGCTTTACCCAATGAACGTGTTTTGTAACGATTTGTACGACTCCCACCTGACCACAGATTTGTATAAAATAACCACAACCCTTCTATAAAGCCAAGTTAACCTGGAAGGAACTTGTTGTATTTGAGCAGTGATACTGTTGGATAGAGACAAAAGACAAATACCTACCAGACATAACAAATGTAAGTACATATTTTTCGTTTGATTTTTCTTCCATTTTCATGAAAGGATTGAAAAGATGATATCTTGAATATTCAAGTAGCGTTCTTCAAACATCATTTTAAAAAATATTATATTTCGAATTTTTCTTCATACATAACTGAAGAGTTATCAGTTCGACTTTCCGTTAGACAATTTCGCGTCCCTTCATATCTTCGACATATGCTGTCTGACTTTCACAAATCAATCACTATCATGTTTGTTGTATGTACATTGATTTGTCGCCACTACGATTTGACAGACCATTACAATGTTTCTGTTTCACAAATGAGAACAGATATCTTTGGGTAGAACCAGAGTTTGTTACCGGACTGACTAACACCGACTGTGACAAAATCAGACTTTTCACTGGCAGTGTGACGGGTGCCACGCGTTGAGCAGATCATGCTTACCCTTCCGGAACACCTGATGATATTCCCGGTTTTCAGTGGGAGTTCATACTGTCAGTGCTTTAGTTTTTTGTGTTGTCTTGTATATCAAACTGTTATCTTTTAGTTTTGTTTTCGTTGATGATGTTTGTGGTACCGATTCGTCCGTGTGATTGTACAAATACTTGATAGATTCATAGAATCTTTTTAAACTTTTGCCTTGGTACTGTTTGAGGGTTAGAGAAGTAACACGTACCATGGATTTTAATTGGTTTTGTCTACGGGTTAGAAAATGACATTAACTAATAAGCCACCAAACTGATCTTTCAATACTATATCTTAGCTGGCTGTGTGACGGGTGCCATGCGTGGAGCAGATCATGCTTACCCTTCCGGAGCACCTGATGATACTTCAGTTTTTATAGGGGTTCACACTGCTAGTGCTTTAGTTTTGTGGCGTTCTTGTTCGTTATGTATTTGTCATACTGTCTCAGTTCGTGTTGCTGTGAATTGCCGTGATTTTGGATTTATGATTTTAAAATTTTCCCTTTCCTCGTTCTTGCTTTGGTATTCGTTTGCCGATGTATTGACAACATAGCGAAATTACTGTCTCAAAACCTTATACACCAATGTTATGTTTAATCAGATATTGCAATTTAAGTGCAGAAGTTTTACGGTCGTAACCATGATTTGACTGATCGTTACCATGTTTCATTTTTTGAACGGAATTTAAGTGTTTTAGTATCCATAGTTTATTCCCAAACTGACAAACACGAACTAAGACTTAAGGGGGTTCGATAATCCATTTGAAAATAAAAAGGATTTGAAATAAACACGATTTTTTGTTAGAAAATAAAAAAAAGAAGTGATTTAAGTGAAAAAATTGATATGTTGATGACCTCGTTTTTGAAATACAAGTATGTGAAATTTGGCGGGAAACTGAACTCCTCTGATTTTCATAGGATTAACATTAGCAAGGTTTGACCATGAATGAATATGACAAAATAAATAGAAATCAATGAAATTTGTACAGAATGCTCACAAAGATGTGTAAAATGAAATTATGGAAAAAAAATAAGGGAGTCCATAGGCAAAAATTATAATGCATTTGAATGGATAAAACCCGAGGATTCCGAAAATCTGATAGAAGTGGCGAACCTCCTAAACAACGGACTTTCAATTGACAGTGTGACGGATGACCCACGTGCAGCAGATCATGCTTGAACTTCCAGAGCATCTGCTGATACCTTCATTTTTTCGGGGACTCACACTGCTAGTGCGTTATGGTCCATTTTTGTTTATGTTTGCAAAGTTTTGTTATGCTTTGTGTTGCCTTTCAATGTTTTGGGATGTTTGATTCTGGATTTGTTTCTTTTTCTGCCATTTTGCCTTGGTAATCGTTTGCCGATGTATGGGTTATAAAGTTATCACAGATATATATGTCTTATGGTTATTTTAAGTCCAGTAGTAAGTATTTTTCACTGGCCTGAGACTGTTTCTCGTGCATTGTCAAATTAAGGATGTAGTGAGGTGAATTGTTTTAGATTATGTGTCAAAATTTTCGAATAAAGGTGTTTTATCCTTTCATTGAAGGAAAAGGTATTTTACCCATTACAGCAATTTTCATTTTGTTGAAATAATTCATTGCATTTTGAGATATCAGCAAGTATAATTTCACTTGAATGTCGATTTTCCGTACAATTTAAAGTAGACCTATATGTTTCAATTTTAAAGTAAGGTAACAGTTAGCCTTTCCCGCCATTTTATGAAAGAAAACAATGTCCATAAAATATCTTCAAAAAAATACTTTGCTGCCATGACCAATGTTTTTCCATTTATTGCATCAATTTAAAATGTAAATTTTATTAATTTCACCTTACTACATCCCTACAGTTGTTAGAATTGTAAAAACTAAGAACATGCCCCTATCTGTTACCTTTGCCAGAAACTGCTTTAATGAAATTGCTTTGTTTCCCATATTTAAGCGTTGAGCAAAACTAATGAGACATCCTTTGTTTCATCAAAGTGTGCATTAAAGCTTGCA
Source organism: Modiolus philippinarum (assembly GCA_002080025.1). Classification (NCBI taxonomy): domain Eukaryota; kingdom Metazoa; phylum Mollusca; class Bivalvia; order Mytilida; family Modiolidae; genus Modiolus; species Modiolus philippinarum. The sequence goes on from MJUU01006885.1 coordinate 26,856, forward strand.
TAATAGATTATTTAAAAAAATGTCCTAGTATCTCTGGATTGCAGGGTATAACCCTCTTAAAAGGAGCTTACTCCGAATGGTCCCCAGAATATAAAACAGGACCAAGTATCCAAGTCTGCAGGAGAAGACTATAAATTTTGGTGTCCGTGGTTGTGTAGGATTGGGTGTAAACTCAGGTCCACGTGTTGGAAGAATCCTTCTATAGTAAGATCTTTTTGAGTGAGTGGCAATCCCGTTCCCGTCTTGATACAGCTGAAATATTGCCAGTAGAAGTTGAATAATATTCAATCAGTCAGTCAATCTAAAATCAAGAGTAATTGTATATATCTTTTTTCTTCAGCGAAACATGAAGGGTTGTGTTCTCGTCGTAATGATCTGTACGCTTGCAGGTAAGAAAAAACATGGTTTATATATTTTTACAGAGACTTGATATTGTTGTTATGGTCATAAAACTTTCTATTCATTAAAAAAAAAATTATATATGGATTCTCATTCAGGTAGGAGTGGTTTAAATATTTCTTCTCTGGGGATATTAAAATTTAGAATTTAAAGATCTGAGCTTTAGCGAGCATGTTAAAATCGAAATTTTACTATCAAGAGTGAAGAAATATTTAATATAGAATATTTTCCCCATGAAATTTATGTAAAAATCTAAAAAACTAAAAGGCGGAAAATATCTGGCGGGGGCATAATCACCGCCCGTTGGTTAAATAGTCATGTATATATTATAGAACGGGAGTAATGTAGATTACCCTTTAGGTAGCAGTCGGTTAAAAATGTCTTCACTAAAGATAGTATAATTCCGATTTTTAACATGCGAGCTTTTCCGAGCATGTTAAAATCGAAATTGTACTGTCGCGAGTTAAGAAATATTTTTAAATCACAACCTAACTGAAGTAGATTTTTTTCTCTCATGAAATGTTAGTAAAACTCGAAAATATAAAATGGTAGGAGCATCTCGCTGAACGGTTGGATAAAGCGTCACGTGTACAATTAACTAACGGCTGATCTCATGAGAATGGGAGTAATATTTTTAAACAGTTACAAAAGATTAATGATAATATGCAAAAAATATCAACTCAGAAATATTTTCAAACAATTACAAAAGATTAATGATAATATGCAAAAAGTATCAACTCGTAACTTTAATTTCTATTTGAATTATCATTTGGCTTACGAGACTTGCCATGTAGAATGTGACAATTTCCATTTGTGAAGTCTATTTTTTTAAAGATATAGCTTGTACTATTAGATTTTCATGCCTGACCGCCAACCACCTTCTTTTTATGTTTATTTCAGTTTTACTTTTTTATTCCTCGGAAAAATCGTATCAAGAACCAGAAAGACGTTGTTTTACACAAATATAACAATTTACCAATTAATTGCCGACCAAGACCTCGATTTTTGTCAGAATCTTATTTAATTCAAAGGCAGGAAAAATAAGAAAATAAAATATAAGCCCCATTATTTTTGGCGACCCTGATTTACCGGGATTAAATATAATGATAGTTTGAAATAACAGACAAGCATAATTACAGCTCATTTTATTTTTGTTTCAAATGATTACAAAGTTTTCGCCTGTGATGGATAAAGGATACAGACAAAAATTCTTTAGTTTCACGAAATTTGAATTTTATGTTATAAATAAATGTGGTATTATTACATTACGTACATGTATGAATAACAGGAGCCTAGGAACAAACAGTCTGAGAAAAAAACAATAACAGTGTTTATCGTGTGTCTCATTACACTTCAGCATATCAAAATTTTGTTTTGCAACTGATCAATTCGACAACTAATAGCTATTTATTGTAGATAAATATCTCAATATATTTGGGCCATAGTTCTAGAACTTTTTCTTTAATTCAGAACCAGAACCTTTAATGACTTGAAGGGTAAAAAATCACCAAGAAGTCCCATCATTAAGCAAAGCAATATTTATAATAAATTTTGAAGTCTTTTAGAATAGAGATGGAGATGATTTGTTTCACATATTGACGTTTTTGCTTTCGTTTCTATACAAGAGAAGTGTTTTACTTAATATGCTACACGTTTTGTACATTGGTACACAAAAATAATACAGGAATTCTGCAGAAGGCTATTCTGCAAAATCAAAATGAGAATCAAACATTTGGAGGGCCATAAATGAAATAATTTAATCTAAAAAAACGTCAAAACTAGTAAAGGACAGAGCTTTAAATTGGGGAGGGGGAGGTATTCCTTAGTTAAGTAGAAAAATCGATCGTGGCGTTCCCACTGAGTATAAGTTTCGTTAGATATGTGATCGCTTTCCGCATCAGCACGATGTACCGGAGGACTGGGTTTGTCATTCTCATGACGATTTTCTCATTTCCGAAATGGCCATACAGCTCATTGAAATTATTGCAGTTGGAGTTAACATATGTGTTATGGTTTCATGTTTTCAGTAATTTGCAGGTTTGGCTCGTCATAAAACCGGTTCAATGCCTGTACCAAGTCAGGACCATTGCGGTCGACAATTTTTACGGTGGTCTCCACCTGCTTTGTCTTTTTGCCTCATGGACTTTGGTTCTTGACAATTCTGTTATTACCCCCATTTAGTACATGTGTGATATTATATAAACAATGAAAGAATATGGAGTAAATGCATATGGGACAAATTCTCTACAAATTTATACATGGTAAACAAGCAATGGAACAACGCTTTTAGATTTCTTCCAAACGTTTAGATTTTATCTGCACTGATGAGACATAAGTTGTCGAAATGCGCATATGCAGAATTTAAATTCACAGTAACTTCGATATTTAGTCATTTTATTGTTGTTTTTCGTGAATACATGAATGATAATTCACTGCCCTTTTCGCTAAAGGGAAACACTATTGTCTTGTGAATGTTAAAAAATGGATAACAGGAAACACCTACAATGGCTGAAAATTATAATTACATGCTACAATTTGCAAGGAAGCTACACAAGAAAAACAAGTATAATACAAAAAAAAACAAACAAACCAAACAAACAAACAAACGTTGACAACGATAGGAACTTAATTTTACTATTGTACAGATTATCAGTAAATTATAATATTTCCTTAAACCACAGTTATGTTGTCTGTACAAAATCAAATTAATAATTTGTTCCCTGAATTTGCACAAAGTTATTATGCAGTTCGCGCCCGGAAATAGTTGAGTCTCGAGTAACAAGGAACGTGTTATTGTTCTCATAGCCAGTAAAGAGGTTATTATTCCGAATCGAATACGGTTTTACACTGAAAATTTATGAAAAAAAGTTTGAAAAAGTGGTTAAAATGTGTTAGCTTTATATCCAACGCAATTAAAATGTCAGTCATGCTGAAAACCAATGAACATCGTCACTGAAAAGTCAAGGAAAAGTCATCACAATACTCTTCACTTGCCAGTTAATAATCTTTTAAATATTTACTGGTAAATAGTTATTTTCTGAAAAATGCCCCCCAAAAAAACTTTTTATGTATGTGAATGTTGCATAGAAAAATCATGAAAAGGTGTAAGAAAAATGACGTTTATCTATAAGGAAGAAGCTTTTTTTTTAGAGAAATAGTTCACTCATTTTATACATCTATTAATCCATTAAAGAATACGATATTCGTTCCGCAACATAAAACCAGTCAGGTGGTATTGAGAAAATTTCTACTAATTTTTATGCAATCACATTGTAAATAACAATTGATATTGTAAATAACAATTATTTTGAATTCGAACAAAAACAAGTTTATAGTTTCCCTAGACAGACGCCATTTCCCTTCGAGAGGAACATTATAGTTAGTATTTCTAGATGGCTGTTTTCGCCACTGGTCACGTGGCCGCCAGATTTAGTTGATTACTATTTAATCATAAATGTACATAAAATTCATGTTCAATTTTGAATGAAAAATTCGTTCCAGGCTTCTCCCATGGCATGATAGACAAAATGAAATGCCCATTTGAATCAAGATGGACAAGCCAGTGGAAATGTTTACACTTGATGTGTGAGGCAGATACAGATGTAACAGGCTCAATAACAGGGCACTTTGCATATGCAAATTCTGATGTAAAATACAACATCAATGGAAGATATTTGATTGTTGGTTCGGATGTTACATTTGGCTTCGTTGGTGCCTGGAATGATAAGAGTGGAAGTTGGGTTGGTATCTTCAAGAAAGATGATCCCAAATCTCTTACAACACTATGGCTAACCAATAAAGCAAAAGAGCCAGTGTGGGATTCCTTTAATGTTGGAAAAACTGATTATACCACAATACCAACTGATGATGAGTCCTGTTCCATGTTTGACCACTGATCATTAAATTTGAAGGAACTATACATTTTCTTCTGATTTCAACTACTTTCATATATAATTTGTTACTCTATATTTGTGTTTATTTTTCATTTTTGACATCACCCGAATGTCTAGCTCAAACAAAAATGGCATAAAACATAAAAGATGAAAACTAAAAACTTCTAAACAAATAAATTCTTTTTCGATATTTCAGCAATAACGGGTTTTTACAAGTATTGATAACAAAGAATACGAAAAGATTGAATTCATAATGAAAATAAGCAGTATAATTTGAAAGTATTTTGAAATTGTTTACTCCAAAAAGGGTTTACTTTCACATTTGGATGCCAATTCTCACATGGTGAACGTAACTATTATTAAGTAAACCAAATGTACGCAAAAATAACGATAAAAATATCAATTGCATTCATTAGTAAACACGCTTTTAAAATAAAAAAAATCAGTTTAGCCGCTTAATTATTTTTTAATCATTATTTCAAATATATTGAGCAGTTTCTTTCACTTTTCTGTTCATCTTGTATGGCGTATGCTACATTCATCTATGTATTTTCCTTGCTATTTAGCTATATAACTATGTTAATGTGTTTTCAATAGTTTATGAAAATAAAATGTCGCTCGTTCGTCTGTGACTCTTATATGTAAAGGCATTGGTTGCAAGTTCAACATCCTGTTAGCAACAATTTTTTGCTCACACATTAAATTCAACTGAGCTAACTAAAAAAACGTGTTATTTACAACGAAAGAATATGGAGCAAGTGCACAGGAGACAAAGTCTTTACAAATGCATATTACAACCAAACAATGGACCTACGCTTTTATTAATCTTCATCTTGAATACTCTTATAGGTCCTGCGTTTCATTTTTATTCAACTGGTTAATTTCTAAGTATGCGTCAATCCGTTTCACATGTCGCACAGTAAATCAGAAACTTCTTGCAAATTCACTTCAAACATAGTACACTAACTTGAATTTCAATTTTGATTTAAAGGTAAACACCTACAATGCCCGAAAATTACAATCACATGCCACAATCCACAACAGACCAACGGCAAAGAAACTCGGGATAACCGGACTTTGTACCGGCGCTAGCAAAAGCTAGCAATAGGTTTAAACCGGTTTATGGGTACCAAAATCCCCCCTTTTCTATATTCCGTTTCCCTATAGTATAAAAAACATACTGATATAACCCAATACAGTTAGACTACTAACTCTAGGACCACCATCTTGAAAAAGAAAAGAATATAACCAAATGTATTTTAGAAAAATGGGTCAAAGAGTGCATCTTTATTTGAAAATATAAGTCTATTGCCTAATTCAATTTTAATTTTGAACATTTATTGGGTAACATTGCATTTGCACATGAGTTGTTTTAATTTCTTAAGCAATTTTTCATACAGCTTGCAAAAGGAGTTCTTGTTGAAATAAATCCAATCCAAACTTTGAGATTGCCTGCCAAAACTTTGACAAATGCAATCAAAAATCGAAATGATCGTCCGTTTTTTCGTAAACATACTATGCCACAACCCTAGAATGACTTATCCAAATTGATTCAAAATATACATAGTTGTTGATTATGACAATTTCGTGGTCTAGAAATTTCGTTTCTAACGTTACTTTAACATTTTGCATTGTCTCTTGAAAACATTTTATTTGAGTTTAGTGGTCGGTCTCATTGGTCTGTATGCTCTGTAGCTTTTTGGTTCCCCAAAGCCATCGAATTTTCCTGTAATGGCGGATTTTCACTTTATCCAGAACCGTTTGATTTACTGTAATAGTTAGTTAATATGATTGTCATAAGGTCTGTTGACTTTCTGAAAACTGCGGAACCGTAGCTCTTATGGTTCTTGTGCTGATTTTTTTTCATAGTTGCGGACCAAATCAGAAAAAAACATGAGGTTGCACGCATTGTCGTGCTAGGGATACCCCCACTCGTTTTGTTTTGAACATTAAAAATGGAAAATGGCTTAGTCCCACAAGATGAAGAACAACAATAAAAGCGTTGTTCCATTGCTTGTTTTTCCCATGTATTTGTGGAGATTTTGTCTCATATGCTTTTACTCCATATCCCTTCATTGCTTATTTTAGTCCCGCAAACAGGAAGCTGATGTCATAAAGTAACCAAAATGGCAGACAACACATTCCCCCTATATATAAAGTCAAATACCAAATTTGAAATAAATCAGCCCAGCAGTAGCTGAGAAAAGTGTGACGAAAATTTTCACTATGTTCAAGAAAGGGAAAAATAGCTAAGTCCCACCAAACAGGAAGTTGATATCAAAAGGTGACCAAAATGGCAGACGACGCATTCCCCAAATATATAAAGTAAAATACCAAATTTGATATTAATCGGCCACAACAGTAGCTGAGAAAAGTGCGACGAAAATTTTTACCTTGTTCCATAAAGGGGAAAATGGCTAAGTCCCTCCAAACAGGAAGTTGACATCATAAGGGGACAAAAATGGCAGACGACACATTCCTCCAATATATAAAGTCAAATACCAAATATGAAATAAGTCGTCCAAGCAGTAGCTGAGAAAAGTGTGACGAAAATTTTCATTCTGTTAAAAAAAGGGAAAAAAATGGCTAAATCCCGACAAACAGGCAGTTGATATCATAAGGCAGATGACACATCCCCCCTAAATATAAAGTCAAATACTAAAGGAGTAGGGATGATAAGGGCCTTATTTGGCCTGAAAAATAAATTTGGTGGAATTCACAGAATTTTCTCGTTGAAATATTCTGTGGGTATGGCTTTTCAGTAACCAGTAACAGTTCTCAAATATTATTGTATGATTACTGAGTTTTTGAGCGTAGAAGAAGGTACAAATTGAAGATTTTGTTGAAAAATGACAAATTTGACAAATTTTGACTACTTTTTCTGTATAGGAAATATAGAGCACATGCAACAACCACAAAAACATTTATATGAGAAGTTCAATTCATTTGTACCAATAAGTTGGTAAATTATCTAATTGGTTCTTGAATGTGCTCGATGTTTCCGGTTAGAAAAACTGTACGAAAATCTGCCAAATTCGATATATTTCTATGAAAATTCTCAAACGAAGCCTTTTCATGACGTCAGAACTGTACCGTTTGTGACGTCATTGGCTCTAACTTTTGTATATTTTCTGTAAATGGGATCTTAACTTTGAATCAAACATGAAATAAAATCTTAAGGTGCAACTTAGAAATTCACTGGAATCTTGGGCCAAATCAACCCCTTATCGCATCTTGTCCTTTGAAATAAATCGGCCCAACAGTAGCTGAGAAAATTGCGATAAACTTCGGACGGAAGGAAGGACGGACGGACGGACAATGATATTCCAATATACCACCCACTCACGAGTGTGGGTATAAAAATAAAATGACCTATAGAGTTACGGTTCCGCAGCTAACTTTCTAATTGAAAATTCATTTTTTGTTTATTAGTTACGAGACGACTTCTTTAATATATTTTGGTTTTACATGTCGCACCGTATTCCAAAGACTCTTTCGATGAATTCAAATATAATTTATATATAGTTGTTGACTATGATTACTTCATGCCATGTACACATTTTTATGAAATTTTAGTTTTTAATTTTGAGCCTAAGGACTTGAATGGTAAAACTGAAGTTGTGCATGTTATTCCACCATCAAGTATCTATTCAAGTAGAAATAGGTCTCAATTGTAGAATATATTATGTTGCTTGTTTGCTTATATTCCGAGTCTTCAATATAAGGCTGTGCATTCAATATTTGTTGAAAAATGTTTTTTTCTCCAAAATATTTGCTGGAATTGTGCGTTCCGATAAAACCCCTTTTCATGTGAATGCCTCAGAATTCAGCCGAAGAGTCTTTGGAATGCGGTGCGATTTTTACATGAATACAGTAAAATATAGAAGAAAGAAGGGTGCGTTGACAGCGTGAGCATTACCCCCTTTTGGGATTTGAAGCAAGGGATGTGGTTTTTATATTGATATTAAAATGGACTTAAAAAAGCACCCCTTGACTCATATTTCAAAATTACGTATTGTTTTTTCTTTCCTTTGGTCATGTGGTCATGGAGTTAGTAGTCTACCTGTATTGGGTTTTATTCGTATGTTTGTTATATTATAGGGAAACGGGACAGATAAAGGGGAGGTTTGGGTACCCATAAAGCGGTTTAACCCTACCGCTGGCTTTGCTAGTGCTGGTACCAAGTCCGGCTGTCCCGAGTTCCTATCGTTGTCTACGTTTGTCTTTTGTCTTATTCGTGTTCTTCATGTGTAGTTCCTTGGCAGATTGTGGCATGTAATTTTAATTTTCAGCCATTGTAGGTGTTTCCTGTTATCCATTTTTTTTAAAGATTTACCTTGTGTGGTAATAAATAACAAAATACCGAGGTTACTGTAAATTTCGTTGTTGCATACGCACATTTTGACAATTTATTTCACTTCAGTGCAAATCAAATAAAAACAATTATAAATCCATAAACCTAAATATGTGTGAACAAATAACCAATAGGATCAAAATAATATAGCCAAATCATCTAAAGACAGAGCTATGCAAGAGGGAGATACTCCTTAGTTTTTAACACAACTTTCTAAAAATGAGTTATTGCATGTTTTAAAATGAATTCGGTTTTCGGGCCAGCACCGAAGTACTGGCTACTGGGTTGGTAAATACCCTCACGGAATAACTAATAATAGACCCTTCTTTCTGATTGTCGCCTTAAGATGCCTTTGTTTATGCCATCTTTAACTTAATACCAGCTTAGTCCAATTCTTTATTTTTACAAAATTTTGAAGGAAAATAGGTTTTTTTCTTCACCGATATTGTAGGTTACAAATTCTAAAAGTTATTTTTACCGGAACGAGGCGTGGAAGCTTAATAATTTCCCGAATAGAATTATACATGGTGTTGATAATGGATTCAGTGGAAGGCAATTAAAAAGAAAGAAAAAAAATAAATAAAACCAACTCTGGCATAGAGTCCAAAAAGGAATAGGTGAGCGAGCGTCTCCTGCAATCTATGCACCTTCCGTAATTTGTGGCCAGGAAAAGTCAAGGCCGATATGTTAAGTTGAATCGACCAAATTCTAGATAAAGTAAGATGTATTGTTACATATTTTACTGGAATATTGACTCATAATTACAAGGATAGAAGTTGATGAGTATCTACTTCAGTCGTTTTTCAAATTTCCTTAAATAAATAGTTTTCCTTGTTAGTAACATACATCTATTGGTTTACACCTTCTAGAAGGCCAATTAGGTTTAGAATTGACTGTACATTTAATTTTAAACGACATTTAACTTCAGCCAGAGTCTGTGCAAAAAAA
>MJUU01006887.1:6400-39407 GCA_002080025.1 Modiolus philippinarum
GATTTCACGTAGCATGTACCACTCACGAGATAAATGGGGCCCAACAGGGGCAAATCTCAAAAAAATATTTTTTTTATTTTAAAAATTAATATAGCACTCAACTATTAGATTTTTGGTAACTTGTTTCCTTTCCCAGCTATGAGGGGCCGAACGGGGCCAAAATTGCAAATTTGCAGATTATGTAGAATTTTTATTTTTCATCGGATTTCAATGAGATTTTTTTCTTTGGATTCCTCTTGATATAAGCTTTCAGTAGTATGTCAACGGATTTTTTGTAGGTCTTACCGTTTCCGAGCTACAAGGGGTCAAAGGGGCCAAAAATGCAATTTTTCTAAATATGTCAAATCTTTATTTTTCATCGGATTTCGATGGATTTTTTTCTTTGGATTCCTCTTGAGCTAAGCTTTCAGTAGTATGTTAACGGATTTTTTGTAGCTCTTACTGTTTCGGAGCTACAAGGGGTCAAAGGGGCCAAAATTGCAATTTTTCTAAAAGTGTCATATCTTTATTTTTCATCAGATTTCGATGGATTTTTTCTTTGAATTTCTATGGATGTAAAGTTTTAGTTGATAGTACATATTTTGCATAGCTCTTACGGTTTTTTATCAGTAAGTAATCAAAAGGGTTTTTTCCCTATTTTGTTTCTAGCTAATAACTGTGTCTAGCTTCTTTTTGTGTCCATCTAATTATTGTGTCAAGCTCTTTACTGTGTCCACATTCACTTTAAACTACTTTTGTTGAAATTTCAGTGGTCGACATGCTGCGGTCGTATCATGCTGCGCTCGGCGTAGCCCTTTATTTGTATTTTATATTTTATGTGCAAAGATACATTTTCTGTTATAAATATTTTCTCTTAATAATATAATTATTCTATAGTATTCAAATTTAGTATTTTTATAATCTGAAAATATCAGTTGTTTAGGGATTCTTGATAAAACCTGACTATTGACTAATTGACTATTTCTTTTTATAATTTGTTATTTCAATTTTAAAATGTTATTATTTCAACGGAGACAATAAATTAAATGAAACCTTGCAAGTAGTTGGATTATGGATTAGCTAGTTCCCCATTGAACAATTAAATGTGCACCAGGTGAAGATGCAGCCAACGACCATCCCAACTATGGAGCTCTTCACCTCGGTCACAGAGTGGTGCGAGATTCCGTTTTCGATTCCCGTGGAGAAATTAATAAGATGCTGACTAAGTTCGGAATTCAAGGAGAAGCAGTACCAAGTGGAAGTTGTGATTCACGTCATACCAAGACAAACAACATTTTTCCAGAAGTTCTGCTAAGGGTGAGTACAGCCTTTTATCACATGTGACACATTTTTATTGTTACTAAAGTGAAAAGTTAATTACGCATCATTTTCCTTGAATTCTGAAACTTTTAATCATATAAATTTAAACATTTAAGCATGGACACCATCTATTGCAACCATAAAATCTGCCATTAAGAACAATAATAAAATTTCTGCTGAAGTAGGAAAAGTTTATGTAATTGCTTTGGTTGATACTGGAGCAAACATTTCAGTTATAAGTTGTAAAGTCTTTGAAAGGTCATCCTCCAATGAATATCATCCAGAAAGGCAATCGGTTAGACCCAGATCTTTATTAGTCTAGACACTACTTATTTTTGAAGTGTCCTCAGTACATTTTTTTTTTTGCTCAGTACTGTGAAACTTAAGATTCAGCGATGTATTTTTTTAAGTATGGAACAATTGTACTTTCAAATTTTGGGGACATATGTTTTTTGTGATCACAGGACAGGAGTTGACTTTATCAATCAAATCCTATCCTGGAGATCTCTGGTAAATGGGAAGTGATGAGCCTATTCACCAGACGACTAAATTCTAAATCAATTTCTTTTTGCTAAATAGCAATTTCAAGCTATTCAAATGCATTGCTGGTTCTTCATTTTTTTTTGCTCATACTAACAAATGTTTTACTTTAGAATACACACTTGTATTCATGTTGATAACTTCACAATTTGCCAAACTATTGCTGAAATGCACTCATAATAAAGTGAAATGAAAAAAGAAAAAAAAGAATTGAAAGCAAATAAAAAAAATTAGTATTTAACTATCCAATAAACATAATAGGCTAGGTGTAAGTATTTAAGTGTCACATGTGCAGGCTGTACTTTACTATTGTCAATGTTTCAAATGTTCATGATTATCAGAAGTTACCAGAATTAAGAAGAAAAGAAGGAAAAGCTGAATTCAAAAAGACAAAATGGAATACAGATGGCCAGATTCTAAAGAAAGTTTCCCTAGCTCTGTACCATATACTGAGTATATGGGAAAAGGAAACTTACAGTCGGTACCTTTGGCATAAACCAGGTGACTGGTTCTGACCGTGGTTTAGCCAGGCGACTGGCTGGAAACATTAGTGTTTCTATATGTTCGAAAGGCATAACCAGGCGACTGGTTAAAATGGTGTAAACCATGATGGTTCCAAACGGTGCTAACCAGGCGACTGGTCAGCGACATATTGTATCCAAAAATATGGACATACATTGGTATAAAATCAGGCGACTGATTGGAAATACAGCTACGTCCAATACTTGGGTTATTTAAATGTACACCAGGCGACTGGTGGAAGGCATCGTGGTGTACCAACCAGGCGACTGGTAAAAGACAATGGCATCTCCTTACTGTACCACTCAGTATTGAGGAAGGAATGTCATTGTTCTTAATATTCGACTTAGTCGAATCTGTATCCAGTTAAAGGAAAATCCAAAACAGAAGAAGGACATTTAATTACACAAATTAGAAAATTAATGTAAAATTATTGCTTCATTTACAGTTTATACTAATTTTATTTGTTTTATGAAACATTTGTCTTATCAAACAAAGTTGAATTGTATATTTAAAAGTATGTGTTATGAATTTTTTTTTGTTATGATGAATATGATATGATGCTTCATAATTTCAGCATAACTTGACAAGTCATATTTATATGTTATTGTGTTCATTAATGCTATGGATTATGCTCATTGATTATGGCTATTTATGATCATCATGTTTATTGTATGATTTAATTCACTGTTGTCTTACATGTCTTAGGAACTTTTCTAGATTTTATGTATTCATGTATTAACATTTATAATTTGTTCTTTTTTATAGATCAGTATGTGTTGTGTGTAACAGTCAAAATTATATCAAAATGATAATTGTCTTCATTTCTTTTCTTTTTTTTTTTCAAAGCTCATATGTCGTAACTTTGAATCCAGTGTTTAGGCACAAGTTTAGTGGATTGTAATTCGGGCATTGTGCAAAATTTTTTTTTTCCCTTTCAGTTTAAATTATTTTGGCTTATATTTAGTTCTCAGAACAATTAATACAAAAAAAAAAGACAGCAATGGTAAATTTCACACTACAAGTGTTTGGCATAATTTGAGATATTTGGTTACCAGAATTAAAGTTTGGAATTGCCAACCAACCTTTGATTTCTTGGTATCTTCTGAATGGGAATGGCAAGCCCATACAGAAGTTCAAAATTGAAAAAAACAAAATTTAAAGAAAGCAGATTTGCATTTGCTAAACCATTGTCTTCTTTCATTTTTTTTCTGCTGATCATTTTTGTGGTTATGAATACCCCAAGTTGTTTACTCATCAATTATAATTTTATTTCAATATTGATATTGTTTATGTAATGAGATGATACCCGGTTATTCACTTAGTACCAATTTGATATTTTTTAGGCATACAAGTATGTTTGTGTGTAATGTCAATTACTTATGATTCTGTTGATTATTAATTTTGCATTAATTGTTTCAATATCATTTACCTAATATTATGGTCTATAGATGTTTATCATTCACATTTACTGTAATATGCAATGATTTCTGTTTGTTTTGATATATTTGTGTTTGTCGTCATTTAACATGCATATTTATATGTCTTTTAACTTGCATTTCATACATGCATTATGTATTGCTTGCTGATATTTTTTTTTTCTCCCATTTGCTGGTTCTGACATAGAGATTTTTTTATTTTCACTTTTTGGTATGTGTGTTTTCAGTTATATTTCTATGAAAACTTTTATTAATAATAGTAATTTCTAAATTGTTTTATTGACAAAGATTTCGGAGAAATCTTGGTGAGGAAGGGAGAGTATATCACCAGTGCAAAATGATGCATTTTGCACTGATGATAAATTTATAGAGTTATTTCCCTTTACTGCATTCAATTTTTTGTATTTTATGTGCAAAGATACATTTTCTGTTATAAATATTTTCTCTTAATAATTTAATTATTCTATAGTATTCAAATTTAGTATTTTTATAATCTGAAAATATCAGTTGTTTAGGGATTCTTGATAAAACCTGGATTACAAGTTATATTTAATTGTTGAATCAATTTTTGTTTGAGGAATTATAAGATTATGTCATTATTTTTATTTTAGATTTTTGGAAAATATATGAATGCTTTAGCTGTTAAAAATTACTTAGATAAAATTGTCATGGATTTTGGTAAATAGGATTATTTCAAGTGTCGAAAAAATAAGGTGCTAATTGAAATTGTGTTGTTTGTAATTAGTGTTATAAATAATCTTGAGAAACATGTTTGCTAGACGGATTAACATCATATGTTTAGGTTGTTAAGGAAATTATATATAAAATGAAGATAGTTTTGGAAATGTTCAGAAAAAATATACAGTTAATCTTTGATTTAGGCTCTTACACTTAGATTGTGATTCCGATATAGTTATCTTTAATTTTTGAATGGGATTGTTGACTATTTCTTGTTATAATTTGTTATTTCAATTTTAAATGTTATTATTTCACTGGAGACAATAAATTATATGAAACGTTGCAAGTAGTTGGATCATGGATTAAAACAATTAGCTAGTTCCCCATTGAACAATTAAATGTGCACCAGGTGAAGATGCAACCAACGACCATCCCAACTATGGAGCTCTTCACCTCGGTCACATTTTTCCCATAGGGTCCAATGTTAAACCTAAGTTCCGCGCTGGCGGCCATGTATTTTATCGGATCAGAATGAAATGAGCAATCTTTGTAAAGGACTTTCCATACATCATTCATTTTGGTTGATGGCAAGTGATGGCAGCTAAAAACTGCCAATTTTGTCTAGACATTATTTTTGTACTTTATTGACTTCACTGTTTCTTAAACATAATCTTATAGTATATACCTTGCCAAGATGAACTTCACGAAATACTTTGGAACAAGGAAGTTAAAGTGCACAGAAGATATAACATTTTCAAGAAATGTGAATATTAATTCAGAACGTTAAATTTATTATTTTATTTTTTATTATCATTGTTTGAACATTGAATGAACACTATACATTGATAGGGAAATTTGTTAAAAGTTATTTCCGGTTTGTATCTATTGACAATCTTTATCCATTGTGACGTTATATTTACATTCCCGAATTTAGTACTTCAGTAAACCTTTTTTGTGTATTTATGTATCCTGATGACGGTGCCGGGAGCGTCGAAACATGTCGATGAACAATAAAAATTAACCTGCATTCCGGTGGCAGTGTTGTTGTTACTCAATCTACATTTTAACTTTTCTCAAGTTTCAAATATTTTGACTGCACTTATGAAATATAGATGGTTGAAATGACCCGAATTAGTATTCCTGTTAAAAATCGTTTCATATTTTTGGGTTGGTTTGACAAAATTCTAATGCAAAATTGGATAACAAAATCTTATTGCTGTACAAATAATAGTGTCTCTGTTTTAAGGTCCCTGATGTGATGTATAAGGGAGAATAACTGTGTGACAATCAATAATGTGGTGTTAGTTTGTGTGTTTCATTACCAATTTATTTAGGGGAAAATAATTTTCAACAACTAAAATTAATCACATTTATTACTTAGCTTTAAAATACACTATGTAAAACAATATAATTGATCACATGATCTGAAAATAAAGGACATACTCTAAAAATTTCTGTTATACCAATAGTTTTCACAGTTAAATTCTGAGTCATTATCAATTCAAATATTTAAAAGAAAGTTAAACTCAGCAATTCAGAATCATTCCAATGGTACTTATCAGTGAGGATCAATCGTAGACTCCTCTCATATTTATACAAATATGATGGACACATTTCCTATTGAGTCCATGATTACTGCAACAGTGCCTCCATTGGTATCAATATACACTGTATACACCTAAGAGTTTATACCAAATTTTTCACAAAAAAAAAGAAAAAAAGGGTTGTTTTTGATTTGTTTTTGTTTATAAAAAGAATAATTGCTTATACATACATGTACATGTACATTGCAAGTTGTTGGTCAAATTTTAGCAAATACAACCATATGTTGTCAATATGGCATTTCTGTGATATTATATTATTTGATAATATTGAGAAGGCAGCACTACATTGATTAAAAATAATATAATAATGCAAAATACAGAATTGTGGGACACAATTTCATACTAAATTTGCAGATTACTATACATAACATTAGTTATATCGATCCAAATTCCAGTAAGCGGCAAGCAGTGTTACCCCACGGAAATGTAATTAGACTTTTTCCGTTGATGTTATGGTTCAAATTCCACAGAACATCAGTGATCCATGGAATTTGGGGCAAATCATCCAAAGAAGTATAATCCAATGCCTGCAGAGAGGAACATTTCTCTGTGGAGTTTGGAACAGGATACCAGGGTTCAAAAGGTTAATCTGACTGATCATGTGACCAATTGACTTAATAACTCACTAACATAAAATACAAGAACAAAATATATACAACAAAAAGTTTTACCAGCAAACAAATTAAAGCATAACAATTTAAGACATTGTATACCAGATTATAAACAGATGTATCTTGTATGGATTGATCAATAATTAATACAAAATTCTGCAGTCATTTTGAGATAATTATTGCCATGTTCAAGAATTACTAAAAAAATTTATGGCAAGATGTTTGTGAAAATGGCTACTGTTTTGTGACAGCATGAAACATTTACTTATTGTTTTTTTCAAATTATTCAAATACAATTTATGAAATCTTTCTTAAAATCTGCAGGAAAACCAAAATGAGAGTAAAATATACTTCCTGTCATCATGACAGGAGCACATTTAAATAATTTACATCCTTTTTGTTTTAGGAATAGTTAATAGCACTACTATAAGCTTGATATGGATGAATTCCATATAATTCACATGACATTGATATAAGTTCCTCATAATTAACATAGCTTAATACCTGTATTAATTGCAATATGATTCATGTATGGCACATCAACAATTTGAGTACGATTCACATGTAAAATGAAGACTTGTCCACTAAAATAGTATTTAATTATCACTACAGGTAGTACAAGTGACAATAACCTGAATAATTCAGTCATTATATTCCACTCACTACGGTCGCTCCATTAACGCATTTTTTGCATTTTAACAAATATTTTGACTCGATACTAAACATCGCATGGTCAACTTCTATGTTTGTAAACAACCGGCATGTACTATTGCGCAGACTCACGAATTTGAAGCTTGCTGATTGGCCACCTATTTCAGAGAGCAGCTGAAGGATTTTTAAAATGTGACGAGTTCAAGCCTTCGAGAGGTGGTCAGCCGCTAGAGGGCACAGAATTATTCGAGTTAAAGTGACATCTTTTGAAATAAAATACAATTTGATTTGGTTATCACGAATTTAAACTGGCAATATATGTGTTGAAATTTGCTGAAGATTCAGGGTGGGGAGTGGTTCAACATCTGATAACTAAAATTTAGCTAAGAATAACAGGGTTTAAATAAAAGTTGATCCCATATGAATTAGGATCGAAAGAAAACTGATCCAGATTGATTATCTTGCTCTTAATTTAGTAATGGTGTTTGACATTGATGCAGTTGTGGGAGTAAAATGTAATTTAAGTTGATCCCATATGAATTAGGATCCAAAGAAAACTGATCCAGATTGATTATCTTACTCTTAATTTAGTAATGGTGTTTGACATTGATGCAGTTGTGGGAGTAAAATGTAATTTAATAACATGTAAAGGCAATATCAAAATGATATAATGTCTGATGTTGGGGAAGGGGGATGGAAACAAGGGTTTCAATAATGCAAAACATGTGATACAGGTAATGAAATTTGAAGATTCATTTAATATGGCCTTACAGGCTATTTCCAGTGTATATGTACATAAAAACTTTAAATAACAGTAATGCTTTCCAGACTTGTATAACAACTTCCAAAAAACTTTAAATTACAACTGTATTCAATTAATCTCATGATTTGGTTCATAACACAATTAAAACAACTAAAATACTGAAGAGCAGAACTAAAACTCTACGATCTACATACAGTGATAAAAAATTATCAAAGTTAAAAACAATAACAGAACTGTACATGTATATTAAATATTTTATGTTGGTTTTTTTTCAACTGAAGACCAAAAGTGTCTGCTGTTCATATTTCAACATTAAAGCAAAGGTTTAGATCTTCCTGTTTTGATCAATTTTTGACAATATTTCACATAATATGTCCATAAACTCAGATTATTACAATTCTAACTTTTACATCTTACGATAAAAAATAATTAAATTCTTGTTATTTTCATATTCTTTTTTCACAATTTGTGCTAAACACATGAAAAACTCTGCACAGTTTTAATTTTGACCAATTTTCTGACAATGAATAACAGTCATTCAAAATAACCACCTAACAATCTGATCATAAATAAAATGAGCTTCTGTTACAATACTTCATCAGTAATTTATATGTTTATATATTTCCATTTAGCAACAGTCTGTAACTTTAGCCTTTAATGATCATAAAAATAAAGTTAAAATATTCCAAACTTCAAAAGCATAATTCTTTGAGTTAAGGATGAACACTTCTCAAGTTCATAGTATCAAGGTTTTAAAATAAATATGTTTATTAAAACATCAATCATACATCATTTTAAGCAAAAAAAATTGATAGGTCAGTGTGCCTATTTTTGAGATTTAAGTGCCTGAAATTTTGGCGGGAAAGCGAACTCCTCTAGATTTTTTATTTACTTTGCATTAAAGCAATCGACCTTTGAAATACAATAAAGATAAATCAAGAATTTCATCAAATTTTGTCAAAAGTTTATTCAAGATGTATACAAACATGTTTTGAAAAGAAAAGTGGGGGTCAGTGTGCAAAAGTTTCTAATGCATCCTGATGGATGAAATATGAGAATTCCAAAAGTCAGAGACAGTTTCAAAAACCTGAGGAGTGACCATCCTTAACAGACAAAGGGTACATTATAACAATGGAAAAGAGGCAGCTACTCAATCTGAAGAAGGATGAAAATTAGGTCAGCAACAACAATGTAACATTTTTAACAAAATAATACAACATTTAATCGTCATCATCTGACAAAGTTTCATATTTTGACAAAAGCAGTGGAGCTGGTTCCTGGTTCCAATACATCCTGTCAGCATCATGTGATGATACAACCTGGTTACCTGTCCCAAAGGGCATACTCATTTGAGAAGAGCTGACAGGCTGGTTACTTCCTGTGATATCTGAACTTGAATGGGGTCTGCTTCCTGGATCATTGGTAAAGTGTGTTGATTCTGGAGCTCCTCTAGGACTCCGAGAACGCCCATATGACATTGACAACATTCCACTATCAGGAGTTCTACTTTGTGAAACACGATCTCCAACGTCATGTAAATCCGAGGTACTACGAGGACTGTTATCGCTGTCACGAGATGACCTTGCAGATTTTGGTCTATCTGGTCTTGGGGAAGATGAACTATCAATATTTGCTGATTCTTCAATGATCATTCTGTCTGAGTGTGTACTATCAACACTGGGATGAGATATATTTGAACTTTCTTCAACATCCATTCCTTCATGTTTAGAGGATCGACGGGAAAACCTTCCTTCTGTTGAACTTTGATCTGCCCCTATATGTGAAGTACCAACTGCACCTTCTCTTGACTTGTATATATCTTGAGAATCAGCATGTAAGTCATTAGAACTTTGAATCTGACCTTCATTTGACCTTGACTGATCAGAGTGTGTATTTCGACTATTATCAGAGCTATCCACAACTCCACGTCTGGGACTCCTTGTACTACTTGACAGTACCTTGTAGCTCCCCTTCACCATTGGCCTTTCGTCATCAGGGCTATCAGGAAAATCATACTCTGATCTAGGTCCCTTTTTATCTGACGAGGATGCTTTCTGTATATCCGATATTGATGACTGTGTAACTTTTTGATGTTCTCGAGGAATACCAGAATTTGCCGACTTTGCCATCATCTCTTCTGTCTCTGGTCGAGCTCTAGATCTCCCTAAAAAACGTTTTTTACCAGAGTGATAAGGAGTTGTATTTGACGAACTTTCTGCTCCTTCATTAAAAGAAGATGAACACACTTGGGGTCTGATATCACCATCTTGATGGTAACCTTCAGTAGATTGTGAAGTGCTGGTAGGAAGTGACTGAGTCTGACGGAACTGTGTCGACTCAGGTTGTTGCTGTACTTGTTGACTAGACATTGGAGAATGAGAACGAACGGATGGAGACAAATGTTGATGAATTGGTAAATTGTGTTGGGATGACAGTTTTGGGGTTGCTTGATTTCTCTGCTGTGTTTGTTGGGGTACATTTGATTGCTGAGGTTTTTGTTGACTTTGTGCTGATGCTGGTTGCTGTTGTGATGGATGACCAGGTTTGTGCTGTTGTTCCTGTATGTTGTCATCTCGCAGAACTTCAGCAATTTTATTTTTCACATAGTCTAATGTAGATATGTCAGAGGAAACATTTGATGACTCAGAAGAATGCGGAGATCCAACATTTGAACCCTCAGATCCACCTGTAAAATAAAATGTAATTTACATGAAAATATGGCTGTACACAACAGTATGATTGGAAACTCCTTTTTGATATCTAACTAAGTAAATCTTCCATTGAATATATATGTTGCCTGCATACCCATATTTCCTTTGAAAAATTACTTTCAGTACGATTTGCAAGTTTCATCATGTGACATCGATATTCACGGTAAAAATTGCCATTTGAAAAATTCGGTCCCCGTGAAAATAACCACTTACATGGTAGATTACATGCAAAGGTCAATTGGTCAAATCTTTCAGTACCATTTGAAGGATCTTAAGGGAGTATGAGTGTCAGAAAAATTGTAATAAGAAAGAAAATACTGACTTTTTGTTTTGAAAAGCTTTGCTTATAAAACAATAAAAGGGAAAGATTTTGAAAATCAATGTCCAAATTTTTGATATATAACAAATCAAAATTTTGGAGCCAAAAGGTTAGTTCTCTCTAGAGTTTTCATTTGTTTTCTATTGGCTGCTTATATGGAAATATAATTGGAAGTTGATAGAATTTTGTACATTGAACAGATATATCATGACAAGGGGCGGTATTTGCCAGAAATACAAGATGTAGGAAGGTAAAATTCCTGAGCTTGAAAGGCTATGGATTTAGACCCATGACTTGTATTTTTGCCAAATACCTCAATATTCATGATATATCTGTTTAATTACCCAGAATGTTTTCCTATCAAAATGCACAGATGACTCTGGGACAGATACCACACCAAGCTTCTCAGTAAATGGATATTTGCCAAAAAATAATACAGCTATTAACAAATGAGAATGCAGCTTACTTACATAAGGTGTAATTATGTTTTCAAGTAACCTATGACCAATAAAACATGATCCATGTGCAAAATTATTTAACCCTGTTTGAATGGATACAGCTAGAGGATATCAATTGCCACTGAATATTTAGGCTCATACCCCCTTAAAGGAGTCACTTAAGCATAAAATGTAGGTCAAAGGAGAAAACTTTTGAGTGGACTCTTTTAGTATAATCAAAAATCTACCTAATGAAATATCACTGGGAAAATGACCCTAATGTAAAGCTTCACAGGGTTTACTGAATGATGTTTCACATATGGATGAAGGTACATGTACTACTAAATGACACTGAACATTTGCCAACTGGGAATAAAGGGCTACATCGAGCGCAGCATGTTGACCACTGAAATTTGAACAAGTGTAATTTAAAGTGAGTATGGATATACTAAGGAGCTTGACACAATTATAACATGGACACAATAAGGAGATTGACCCAGTAATTAGCTGGACATAAACTAGGGAAAATAAAAATTAGCCCTTATGACTCCTTATGGTTCATCTTTGACCTCTTATAGCTCGGAAACAGTAAGAGCTACGCAAAATCCATTGATATGCCACTGAAAGCTTATATCAAGAGGAATCCAAAGAAAAAAATCCCATCAAAATCCATTGAAAAATAAAAATCTAAATGGCACCTGGGTGCACAAGCCGAGTTGCAACCTCAAATATTATGTGACCAAGTTAATGTGAAGACCCGAATATTTCTAAAATTGTCAATTTATTTTTCTTTACCACCTAATATCCAAAATTCTAAGAATTCAATTTTCTAGTTTCATGTCTTGACATTTCAATATATAAATATGTTTTCGGTCACTGTGACCTTCACTGACCTTGACCCTTGACCTACTTTCTCCAAAATCAATAGGGTTCCTCCCCTCCTGGAATCCAACAATATATCCAAGTTTCATTTCAATTGGATGTAGACTCCAGAAACCAAATTTTTCTGATATTTTCAGTCTATTTTTGGTAACTGTGACCTTGACCTTTGACCTACTTTCTCCAAAATCAATAGGGTTCCTCCCCTCCTGGTATCCAACAATATATCCAAGTTTCATTTCAATAGGATGTAAACTTTTTGAGTTAGTATCTGGAAACCAAATTTTTCTCAAATTTTCAGTCTTTTTTCGGTCAGTGTGACCTTGACCTTTGATATACTTCCTCCAAAATCAATAAGGTTCCTCCCCTACTGGTATCCAACATATCCAAGTTTCATTTCAATTGGATGTAAACTTTTTGAGTTATCATCAGGAAACCAAATTTTTCTGAATTTTTCAGTCCATTTTTGGTCACCGTGACCTTGACCTTTGACCTACTTTCTCCAACATCGATAGGTTTCCTCCCCCTTCTAGTATCAAACAACATATCCAAGTTTCATTTCAATTTAATGTAAACTTTTAGAGTTATCATCCGGAAACCAAATTTTTCTCAAATTTTCAGTCTATTTGGGGTCACCGTGACCTTGATCTTTGACCTACTTTCTCCAAAATCAATAGGGTTCCTCCCCTCCTGGTACCCAACAATATATCCAAGTTTCATTTCAATTGGATGTTAACTTTTTGAGTTATCATCCGGAAACCAATGATTGACGCCCGCCTGCATGCACGCACGCACGCCCGCAACACCAAACCAATAGCCGAGTTCAACTTTTTTGCAACTCAGCTAAAAATGTTAGGTAATTTGAAATTTTGGCCCTGTTCGGCACCTCATAGCTATGTATGGAAACAAAGTTACCAAAATTCTAATAGAAGACCTCTCTTTTAATATTTCATAAGGAATCCATTGGCATTGAAAAAAACTGCATCAAACTCTGACAAAATTTTTTTTTTAAATTTTTATTCGTCCGTTTTGGGCCCCATTTATCTCGGGAACAGTTCATGCTACGTGAAATCTGTTGTCATACCACTGATTGGAAATTTCCTCAGGAGCACACTGAAATGAAACCCATCAAAATCTGATTAATAATAAAGATTCTACAGACAAATATGTGAAAACACCCAATTTCACCCCTTTTTTGGCCCCCTTTTTTTTTTAAACAGGCAAGGCAAAACACTGAAAATTAAAACCTCAGTTTACGCATGTGCAAAGAAACATGGTACTAAAATTTGATAATAATCAATCCACTAGAACCAAAACTATGCTGTCCACAGACACTGATGACGCCGATGCCAACGCCATACCATTATACGACCACAAATGTTTGTGGTTGTATAATAAAAATGATGCTGTAATATCTTTATGCTTTACATAGACATTAATCATCACCTTACCTTGTTTAGGCTTGGATAACAAGTTAGAAATATGTTGATGACTAGCCGCTACTGACGATGTCACAAGTAATGACCCAGATCTTGACCTTGGCGATCTTGGTGGTGAAATTTTGGTAGAATGAGCTTCACTACTGCTATCCAAAACTGAAAAAAAAATTGTTTGAACTAAATACCCAGATAGGAGAAATGAATGTTCGTAAAGGTATATCTCCAGTTATGGATTGTTTTTCAGTAAAGAAGTTTTGATATATTGCAAAGTTTACATGTATATCTCAAAACAGTAAAAATCAAGAAGAGAATCCTCAAATACTGTGGAAGTACTTTTATTTATGGACATAATTTTTCTTGGTTTTCATAAAAATTAATATTTAGTGGGCACTTGAATTTGTGGTTTTGAATTCTATGATTTTAAACTCCAGGACAAAAATGCATTTCATCGAGAACTTAATTTTGTGGTTTTAACTACCACGAAATTGGAACCCCACTAACAATAGTACTTTACAGTTATTGATTTAACAGTGAAATGTAAATACAATGTCTGAGAATACTTCATTATTATTTAATTGCCATATTGTTATTGCGATACACATAGAATAATACCCCAGTATTTTTTGGTGATGAACCAGAAATTCTCCTTTGTTGAAAGATGAACTGAAGCTTTACAACTAAACAATACCTATTGTAGAAGTGGGAATCTGCTTTAGGGCATTCTATTGTCAATCGAATCTTGATTAAATTACCTATGGAAAAAATTTCCTTCCTTGGTCAAGAATTTTGTTGCAGCTTATTCTAATGTCATTTAATGATTGCTAAATAATGACTTAATGATGAAATATAAAAGACTTGACCTTAAGGGAAATAATTTCACCATTAAGTCATTATTTATTGCCTTATAATGTCCTTCGAGAAACATATTCCACAACTTAAACACATTAATTATGAAACTTCCCTAATCTTGTTAAATAAATTTTCAAATGTTTAAAATCTCAGCAAACATTTGCAAAATTTATTTAACTCGATTTGAGAAATTTCATAATCAACTTAGTTCTCATTGTAAAAACTGTATGTACACATCTGTCATGTTTTAAAATGTTTTTTTTTGTGTTTATGCTACATATAACTAGGTTTCATAACAGCATTAAAGCTATTACTATGTTCTGATGCATGTATTTACATGAATACAGTTTTTTCTTGATATTTCGCTTTGTTCTCAATGCAAAGGGTACAAGGAACATATCAACTGTTCCATTTAAATTTGCTGTTGCAGTTAATAATGTATTGTAGATCACTTGCAAAAAGCACTGAAAAGGTTTTAGGGTGTGCTCTAATTGAGTTAAAGACTGGATGTTCATTTCTTTTTAAGATTTGTGTTGTGTTTTATTGTGTTAAGGAGGAGTCAAATTGACACAATGTGAACTGACCTACAGACAATGTATACATGTACTCTCACAATGAGAAATATCGGTTGGTTATCTCTCTGTACCAAACTAGCTATATATAGTCAAAGTGGAGATAATTTTAATTAGCATATCAATAGCCTCTTCTGAAATCATCTCCACTTTGACCATATATAACTAACTTGGTACAGGGAGATAACTGAGTGTTGTTCCTCATACTCACCACCAGATGTTTCTACAGGATTACTGACTCTGGGAGAATGTGACTGGTCTGGTAACAGACTGACAGACAATGTATACGACCACAATACTCACCACCAGATGTTTCTACAGGATTACTGACTCTGGGAGAATGTGACTGGTCTGATAACAGACTGACAGACAATGTATACGACCACAATACTCACCACCAGATGTTTCTACAGGATAACTGACTCTGGGAGAATGTGACTGGTCTGGTAACAGACTGACAGACAATGTATACGACCACAATACTCACCACCAGATGTTTCTACAGGTATACCCTACAATACTCACCACCACATGTTTCCACAGGATAACTGACTCCAGGAGAATGTGACTGGTCTGGTAACAGACTGACAGACAATGTATACACAATAATACTCACCACCAGATGGTTCTACAGGATTACTGACTCTTGGAGAATGTGACTGGTCTGGTAACAGACTGACAGACAATGTATACACCCACAATATTCACCACCAGATGTTTCTACAGGATTACTGACTCTGGGAGAATGTGACAGGTCTGGTAACAGACTGACAGACAATGTATACCCTACTACACTAACCACCAGATGTTTCCACAGGATTACTGACTCTGGGAGAATGTGACTGGTCTGGTAACAGACTGACAGACAATGTATACCCTACAATACTCACAACCAGATGTTTCTACAGGATTACTGGCTCTAGGAGAATGTGACTGGTCTGTTAACAGACTGACAGACAATGTATACCCTACAATACTTACCACCAGATATTTTTTCAGGACAACTGACTGGGAGAATGTGACTGGTCTGGTAACATACTGACAGACAATGTATACCCTACAATACTCACCACCAGATGTTTCTACAGGATTACTGACTCTAGGAGAAAGTGACTGGTCTGGTAACAGAATGACAGACAATGTATACCCTGCAACACTAACCACCAGATGTTTCTACAAGATTACTGACTCTAGCAGAATGTGACTGGTCTGGTAACAGACTTACAGACAATGTATACCCTACAATACTCACCACCAGATGTTTATACAGGATTACTGACTCTAGGAGAATGTGACTGGTCTGGTAACAGACTGACAGACAATGTATACCCTACAATACTCACCACTAGATGTTTCTACAGGATTACTGACTCTGGGAGAATGTGACTGGTCTGGTAACAGACTGACAGACAATGTATACCCTACAATACTCACCACCAGATGTTTCTACAGGATTACTGACTCTAGGAGAATGTGACTGGTCTGGTCTCTTTCTTTCTGCCTCCATCTCTTTGTGTTGTAAGCTTTCTAAGTTGGTTTCATTTTCCTTTAAAAGACAAAAGGTAGGATTGTTTAATTGTCAATATTTCAGAAACTGGATAATTTAACTCAAGGAAATGTCTTTTCTGTCATTTGGTTAATTTTATACCAGAAAACATTTTTACCATATACATGTATTATGACATTGTACTGAACAAGTAAACTTTAAATCAAGGATCATGATAAAATTTCAAAGTATCAAAAGGTGTACATAAAAATATCATGTCACCATTCAATCAAAATATTAAATTCAGACAAACTAATATACAAACATGGCAAAACTGGCAAAGGGGGAATACTGTATAGTTGTTATATTTCGTGGGGTATTAATTTTCCCGCTATTCGCGTTTCCGCAAATATTTTAATTGTCGACATGAATATAAAACATAGAAAGCAGCCACAGCCTGCTTAGCTCACCTCGGTGCAGCATTGTCACACATTGCACATGTCAGTAAACAGGAATGGACTATAATCATTCTTTTTAACAGATTCAGTCATGCATAAATTGTAGTTTACAGTCCNCATCCAAAGCATTCATTGTTGTTGTCATCCCAAATTGCATCATACATACCGATATGGTTGCTAAGGGACATGTCAGTAAGCAGGAATGAACTTTAACCATTCTACCTAGCCAATTCACTCATGCGCAAAATGTAGGTCAGAGACAGCATCTGAAGCATGCATTGTTGTTGTCATCCCAAAATGCATCATGCATACCAGTATGGTTGATGTGGGCCATGTCAGTAATTGGGAATGGACTTTAACCATTCTTCCTAACCAAGTCACTCATGCGTAAAATGTAGGTCAGAGACAGCATCTGAAGCATGCATTGTTGTTGTCATCCCAAAATGCATTTTAGATACCAATTTGGTTGATGTGGGCCATGTCAGTAAGCAGGAACGGACTTAACCATTCTACCTAACCAAGTCACTCATGCGTAAAATGTAGGTCAGAGACAGCATCCAAAGCATGCACTGTTGTTGTCATCCCAAAATGCATCATGCATACCAATATGGTTGATGTGGGCCATGCAAGTAAGCGGGAATGAACTTTAACCATTCTACCTAACCAAGTCGCTCATGCGTAAAATGTAGGTCAGAGACAGCATCCGAAGCATGCATTCCAGTCGTCATCCCAAAGTGCATCAGGCAGACCAATATAGTTGATGTGGGGCATGTCAGTAAGCAGGAATGGACCTTAACCATTCTACCTAACCGGACGCCGATGCAGACGCGGACGCGGACGCTAGGGGTATCACATAAGCCCCCCCCCTAACTTCGTGAGGTGAGCTAATGAACATAAAGACTTAAACTAAAAATCCGTGAAAATAAAACCCCGCAAATAGATCCTACTTTGAAAACTGCAAAATTTTCATACCGCGAATATAAAGCCCTAACCTATACAGTAGTTTCCAAACTATTGTGTAACTTGAATATAAATCAATCAAGTGTAAAATATAGGTCAAAGTGACATAATTTTGCCTGGATGCTGACCCACCATCAGAGTTGCATGTATATGCAAGGGTAAGTATATGTTATCGGGTTCTG
The DNA here is from genome assembly GCA_002080025.1 of Modiolus philippinarum. Classification (NCBI taxonomy): domain Eukaryota; kingdom Metazoa; phylum Mollusca; class Bivalvia; order Mytilida; family Modiolidae; genus Modiolus; species Modiolus philippinarum. The sequence continues at coordinate 24,797 of MJUU01006887.1, forward strand.
GACAGCAATATATCGTAAATATCAACCCGTGAGCCAGAATATGAAGCAAAGGGGCCAGTGAGCGTAGTGAACGAGCCCCAAGCTTCATATTCTGGCGAGCGGGGTGTTATTTTACAGCTGTCAAAAGCCTGATAACTTGTTTATCATCCTTTATTTTGCATTTTAGATTTGTAATTATTGAACTGAATTTTCAAATTCTCCCAAAGTTGCGCGGGAAATTCGACATACATGCAATTCTCGCCTTTTCAGCAATTTTCAGCTTAAAACATGTTTTGTAGTTTTTTTTTCATTTTATTGGAAAAGGTTTTGTAACTGGGTGAATAATTTGACCGAAATTCTATAAATAATGTCGATTTTGAATTTTGATGCGACCTTTGGTTGTTACGACATTCTAGCGTTGCTTGGAGCTTTTATGATGTCATAATGTGAAAACGTCAAAGCTCTGCAGGATATATCAACGACCTAGATTCTACAATTTTTCTGACATCTACTTTATCTATTTGTGTAATCACGATTCTGTTCTGAATACCTAATCTGAAAGAGCAAATGCAATAGATGTTTATTGTTACAAATTTGATTTCGTTTGAAACCTTGAAAAAAAGTTATTGACTTTGAAACTTTGGGAGAATCCCTTGATATATCCAGGTCAACCTCTGATATATCCAGGTCAACCAGATACGGCTTTTGCGGAAAGGCTCTGCAGGCTGTTATAACCATGGGGAAGGATAAATGATCCTACCATGTAAAGTGACTGAGATATGAAATCGTCTGAAAACTTGAATGTAAATCAATCAAGCTTAAAATATAGTCAAAGTGGCCTAATTTTGCCTGGATGCTGACCTACCATCAGGGATGCATGCATACACAAGGTTACATGATCCTACCATGTATAGTGACTGAGATCTGAACTCGTCCGAAAACTTGAATGTAAATCAATCAAGTGTAAAATATAGGTCAAAGTGACATAATTTTGCCTGGATGCTGAACTACCATCAGAGTTGCATGCATATGCAAGGTTACATAATCCTATCATGTATAGTGACTTAGAGACTGAGATATGAACTTGTCCAAAAACTTGAATGTAAATCAATCAAGCCTATAATATAGGTCAGAGAGACCCAATTTTCTTGAAGGCTGTGAGATAGCACCTGCATACAAAGTTTGATGGCCCTACCATGCATAGTTGCAGAGATATATGTCCAAATGCAGACGCAGACGTAGACGTAAATGTAGACGTGGATGCCAGGGTACTCGCATAGTCCCCCTCAATTTCATTGAGGCGAACTAAAAACAAACAAAAAAAGAAAGGAAAAATTTTTTCCGTCTGAGGGATTTTTCAAAGAAAATAAAAAAACAAAACAAAAATAAAACCAATAAAAAAAAACCCCAAAAAACCAACAAGAAACAATTTTTCCAATAAGGCCTTGCAGACTAGTTGAAAAAGTCAAAGGATTATAATATATTAAGAGATGTCGACAAGTACTCAAGTACTTGCTTGGTAATACTTAGTGCCTTTTTTTGACTATTAGTACACAAAGGTATTAATCAACCAAGTAGTCAGTACTTCGGTGTTGACCCGAAAATCAATTTTATTAGGAAAATCTTTATAAAATTTTGCTTAAAACTAAGGAGTATCTCCCTCTTGCATAGCTCTGTCCTTAGACTATTTTGGCTTTTTTATTGTTTGTTCTCTATCAGATTTTACAAAGCTTTGGTTAAGCTATTTCTAAATAATTTGATTTGATCTGCACTGAAGAGACAAAGATGTTGAAATGGCCATTTGCAGAAACAAAATTTACATTGTATAAATGGTCATATGCAGAAACAAAATTTACAGTAACTTGATATTTTGTTACTAGTAAAGCTGATACTTAAATACTCGGTTTTCTACTTCTAATTTCCCATATAAATACTGATTTCTTCAGATAGACCATAACCATCCTGACGAATTACTAGAGGCTTACATGAACCTGTATCGCTCACCTGGTGACTGGTTTTATTCAATGTCACCAATAGACCACCCATTCAGACTATAAATCAGTTCACAGATGTTACATTTTCATTCTTGGATGAGGTACAATTTAAAAATCACAAACTTTGGAAGGGATCACCAAAAGACAATTGTAACCAAGTTTGGTTCCAATTGGCTCAGTAGGTTCAGAGGAGAAGACATTTGAATGCATTTCCCATAGAGTCCCTATGCTGGCGGCCATCTTGAATGAGGTCACAAACTTTGAAGGGAAACATCTAAAGACTATTGTAACCAAGTTTGGTACCAATTGGCTCTGTGGGTTCAGAGGAGAAGACATTTGAATGCATTTCCAATAGGGTCCCTATGTTAAACTGTGCTCCACGCTGGCAGCCATTTTGGATGAGTTACAAACGTAAAAATCACAAACTTTAAAGGAGACCACCAAAGGACTATTGTGACCAAGTTTGGTTCAGTTTGGCTTGGTAGTTTCAGAGAAGATCTTTGAATACATTTCCCATAGTGTCCTATGTTAAACTATGTCCCGTGCTGGCAACCATCTTGGATGAAGTACGAACATAAAAATCACAAACTTTAAAGGGGACCCCATTGGCTCAGTGGTTTCAGAGGAGAAGATCTTTGAATGCATTTCCCATAGGGTCCTATGTCAAACTATCTTCCCCGCTGGCGGCCATCTTGGATGAGATGCGAACCTGCTGGATATATGTAGAAATTGTAGTTCTGGAAAATCTCAACACTTTTGCAATTCACATTTCACCTTTATCTCAAACAGTTTTTGAAATGAAAGTAAAAATGTTAAAAAAATTGTCAAAATTCAAAGAAAAGCGGCAATAACTCCTATGTGGGTTGTCAGATTTTCTTCAAAATTGCAGGACCTGTAGATCTTACTATGCTGACCATTTTTGTTACATAAACTTCACTTCTATCTCCTACCATTTTCCATATATAAGACTAAAAGAAACGAAAAACTGAAATTTTTACAGAAAAGGGGCAATAACTCCAAGACAGGTAAACAGATATTCTTCAAAATTGCAGGGCAGGTAGATCTCATCATGCTGACATTTTGTCAGAATTTGGAGTAATTTGCAAAAAACGGTAGTTTACCCCTATGTTCTATTTTTAGTCACAGCAGCCATGTTGTTTGGTCTACGGTCATAAAAATCAAAACTTGAAAGAGCATACCCTGGTGATGATGCAGGCCAAGTTTGGTCAGTATTGGCCCAGTAGTTTCAGAGGAGAAAATCTTTGAATAAAAGTTAACGGACAGACGGGCGGACGGACGAAGAGTGATGGCAAAAGCTCACATGGCCTTTGGCCAGGTAAGCTAAACAAGAGGCTCTCGAGAGCCTGTATCGCTCACCTGGACCATGGCTGACATATATAAAAGGCATTTCCAATAGGAAAAACAAAACATAAAATTTAGTAGAATACTTTTTTTTTTCTTAAATTACAGTATTCTTGTTTGGTTTCCATGGCAACCCAAAGATCCACCATCCATTACAACCCATAACAGGTCACTATTCAAAAAAAATTTCGGCAGGGGTTCCCCTTATAATCAAGGTATCTTACATATTGCTGAAATTAAAACATTCAGACCACAATTCAAATAAAAATTCAAAAAATTGCGCAGAGGTTCCCTTTAAAATCAATAAGGCCATTATAAAAACTATGTTCCAGATGGTGGCCATCTTGGATGAGGTACACACCTGCCAGATACATTTTTTGGATGGGACCACCTAAGCACCATTGTGGGACCATTGTGGCTTAGTTTGGTTCTAATTTGACTAGTAGTTTCTGAGAAGAGGATCTTTGAATGTATATTCCATAGGGTCCAATGTTGGGGCAATAACTCCAAGACAGGTAAACGGATATTCTTCAAAATTGCAGGGCAGGTAGATCTCATCATGCTGAAATTTTGTCAGAATTTTGTTATCTGTAATGGTTTTGGAGTAATTTGCAAAAAACGGTAGTTTACCCCTATGTTCTATTTTTAGTAACAGCAGCCATGTTGTTTGGTCTACGGTCATAAAAATCTTTGAATGTCTTTCCTATAGGGTCCACTGTTAAAACTATGTTCCCCGCTGGCTTGGATTAGGTACGGACCTGCCGGATATATTTTTTAAAGGGGACCACCCATTGACTATTGTGACCAAGTTTGGTTCCAATTGGCCCAGTGGTTTCAGAGGAGAAGATCTTTGAATGAAAAGTTTACGACAGACGACGGACGGACGTACGCCGGACGCCAAGTGATCGCAAAAGCTCACCCTGGCATAGCCAGGTGAGCTAAAAAGAAATTAAGAGCACATTTATGCCTGAAAAATACTTTGTACCAACAGGAAAAAAGATTCAAAAGTACTGCTCGCTCATTTATCTGATGATTATTTTTGTACTCTTTGCTTTCCACTTAATTGACTAACAAATTGGAAGACAAACAGATTAGTTTGGTGTGGGTCTTAAGAATACCTGTGGAACATGTCCTTTCTTCCAGCGCATATGATGTGGCGTAGACATAGAGCGTGGTCTAGACGAATCTGGCTGTGTAGATTCTGCTATCTGGGACGAGGACGAGTGTGGCGGATTAGATGTTGTATCCACAGTTGGAGGCGTGGCTGAAAAAAAAGGGAAAAAAAACTAAGATTGAACTACATGTAGATAATTGTCCTTCATCTAACTTAAAAGAATTAACTAAATAATTCATATCTGTCAAATGTTGATTTTACCATGCAAGCCTACATATCCATACAAATATATTCAAAGACCAATTGAATAGCTCTTTGATTGTCCTTCTGTAAATAAATTTTTTAAGGATTTTTTTCCTGATCACAGCAGACATATAAATGTATTTGAATAATGAATATAAATGAAAACAAATTTTTCAGGTTAAAACATTTTCCATATAACTACACCTTTTGATGATTCTAGGTACCCCCTTTATATGGTTTTAAGACAGTATTGTATAAGGCTGTAGGATGAGGATATGGGCTTATAGAAAAGAATGAAACTTCAGCAAAAAATGAGTGTTTTTCGCGTGCTATTGAGGACTAAAAAGAGAAGTCAGGGAGTCCCATTTGGAGAAGCGCCCCCCTCTGCCTGAGGGTCGGAGGAGGGGTTAGCCTCCTTAGCTTCCAGTCTAAATCTGGAGCCTCAACAAATATATATTAAAGTAAAACCTTATTTAGGCATGTGCAAGTCACATGTTCTAAAAAAAAAATTATTAAGTATGGTTTGAAGGGAATAAAAACCCCAAAATATGATTTTTTTTTACAATTTTGAGGCCTCCATAGCAATCAGTATCAGGGTTTTGGAACTTGTCTTCTAAAGACAAATGGCTGGTGTTCTACTGAGCCAACCAAGTCTCTAGACTTTGTTTTGCAAACAAATAATTTTGCAGCATTATAAATATTGGGTCCTATTTATTTCTGCAAAAAATGCCATTTGAGAATCATTATCATGAAGGAAAAGCTTAACATTATATGGACAGTTACACAAAAATTAATGTGGGGACAAACAGATAGACAGGGCTTAGTTAATATGCTCCTTCAACATTCTATGGCAGGACCTAAAAATAGTAATGGTGCATTACATGATACCCCGCACGTTTAGTTTCAAGGGACATAACTCCAGAATCCCTTTGACCTCTGAACCCAAAATGGAACTTGACCTGAGTTTTGTTGTAAACAACTTGCATACCAAGTTTGAAGACCTTGTGTTATTTCATTCACAAGTTACCAGTTGGAAACCCTAAAATTTGCAAAATTTCTAAGTTTCAAGGGGCATAACTCCAGAACCCCTTGGACCTATATGAACCCATAATCGAAGTTGACCTGAGTTTTGTTGTAAACAACTTGCATTCCAAGTTTGAAGACCTTGTGTTATTTCGTTCACAAGTTATCAATTGGAAACCCTAAAATTCGCAAAATTTCTAAGTTTCAAGGGGCATAACTCCAGAACCCTTGAACCTCTGAACCCAAAATTGAACTTGACACAAGTTATCAGTCGGAAACCTTCGAGGGACGAACGGACGGATGGACAGACACACGGACGGACAGACGGACAGATGGACACACGACTGAGGGTATCACATAATACCTCGCCACTACGTGTGGCAGGGTATAAAAACTGCTTAGGGAAATTTCAGGCAAATTTTACCCTGTGCGTCTGAATTTTATAACTAATCTTATGCATACCTGGTAAATTTCCCGATACATTTATCCTACTGAGAACACTATCCTTTGGTGAAGGCTTTGTATTGGTGTTATAATCCATAAGGATGATTGAATTAATATGTTCACCAAGAGTTTTTGCCCCTGTTGATTGTGGTCGTGTTGCAGTCTCTAAGCTGCCACTGCTAGTTCCAGATGAAGGATGTCTTGGTGACTCTGAAGAAGACTTTGTCAACATCTGTTGTTGTGGTGTAGGTGTAACAGATTGTGGGTGTTGTTGAATCCATTTTTTCTTTCCAATGGCATGAACCTGTGATGGAGATTTTTGATCCCCAAGTGAAGGTGCTGCACCATTTGTAGGTGGTGTTTCTATTTTTTTATGTTCAGGTGGCGGTGCCGAGTCCTTTGTACTCACACCACTACTTGAGTCGTCTACTTGATTGATCTGATGTACAATAATAGCATCTATCAAATTAGCAGCGGTCAACCCTTGGTGACGTGAGATAGGACCTGACGCAGGAGGAGATGTATCCTGTCTGAAAACTTTCAAAATGTCTGTGGCTTCTTTAATCTGGCTCTTATTGTAAGCAGAAGCAGGAGATGCCCGATTTGCCCACATAGTATCTGGCTTAGAACCTGCAGAACTTTCTTCTTTACTTTCTTGTTGTCTTTGCATTTCTTTCCTCAATTTTTCTTCCATCATTAATTTATTCTGTCTCTCTCTTTCCTCAAAAGCCATTCTACGTTTCTCTTGTTCCATTCTTTCCATCCTTTCTCGCCCTTCCATCATCTGTCTATGATATTCCTGTTGTGTGGGGGTACGAGGGGACGGGTAAGGATGGCTTTCTGGGTACTGGCGTGGTGACATAGCCTGGGAACGTGGCTGTGATGAGCTGTCTGCAGGATAAGATTCTTGTCGTCTCTCTGCAATGACTGATGGTCTTGGTTTGCCAGTACCCTGTGTGATACTCCTCATTACATTAGGACTTCCCACATTTACAGGATTAACATTTTTACTCAGATTCCAACCTGCAGGTGATAACTTTTCTTCATGAGGTGTTCCACCTCGACTTGAATGATGATGTTGCAATGATGGTCCTTTGTCTGTGACAGATGTTGGGACCTGCCCAGGAGACAGGTACATCATACCCTGGCTTGTAGGAAATGGATGCATCATTTGAGAAGGGTAAGGCTTCGCTTGTTGTGGTACTGTTTCCTTTGCCCGCGGTGATATCTGAGCTTCACGCTCATCTATTGCTGGTCTCTGCATCTGTCTTGCAGTATTAAAATCATTTATAATAGTTTGTCTCGTGCTACTGCTAGCTGGATCTATAGGATATGGATACCCTCCTGGATAAACTCTCATTTGTTCCATACTACGGGGATCATACATTCGAGGATCAAAGACAATGCCTCCAGATTGTGATACTCTAACTCCTGGTTCTGGTAATCTTCCTCCAGTACCTTCACGATTAACTGGTGTTCCACTTGTTATAGATCCACCAGACATTCTAACTTGAGGTTGTGCCAGCATTTCTCTTGGTGGGATATTAGATGGCGGATGCTGTCCATGACTTACAGGTCTCATCGGAGTTCCTTGTGTGATGGATCCATGGGCCTGTGCCAATAATTGTTGAGGGTGTCCACTTACTGGTGGAGATTTTGTCATCTGCATGGCCTGACCTTTTCCAACCAGTGGAGGAGGATGACCAATACTCTGCTGTATTTGAGGCTGTCCCCTTCGTAACATTTCTGGATTTTGCGACATATTTGTAGGATAAGATGAAGAACCAGGAGACATACGCCGTGGAACTGCAGGGGAGTGCCTCTCTGCTTGATATGCAGCTGATGGTGATTTATGACCATGGCCTTCAGATGGAGGTCTTACTGACAAGTCACGCTGCTCTCTGTATGAAACAGGACGCTGATGAGCTTGATGTGCTGGAGGTGGAGCTACCTGTTGTGGACTACGCTGTACAACCTCTGGTTCTGGCCTTCTGTAATCTATCACTGGTTGTTGTGTCGGTCTTGTGAAATCACGGGGATCTCCACGATAACCTTTGTGTGATAAATCCTGTGGAAGATCTCGCCTATCAGCTGGTTCCCTCTCGGGCATTCTCTGGTGGGGTAAACCAGCATATGGAGATGAAGTATGTCTGACCGAATATGGTGTGCTTTCTTTACTTGGGTCTTGGTGGTATTGGCCTAGAGGACTATGCATTGGTTGCTGGGACCTGTGATAAGCTGGCTCTGTGGATGCTGGTCCTAAAATAGATAAGTCTCTTTTAAAGAAATAGGTAACAGATGAAGTTGCAGTGAAGTCAAATGATCATGTATTAAGAAATGGATCTGACAAATAAACACATATCACAATTATGATTTGAACAGTTGTAAATATCTTACTTTAAATTCACTATAATGTGAGCATAAATTATTTTATATCAATTAGTCAAGAAAGCAATTTCATTTGAAAAATGCATCTAAAAAATAGATGATCCTACAGGCTTTATCTGTTCCCTGATGTTTTATAGCAGATATAATCAAGCTTTTAAGAAGATAAAGCTTTTAGCCCCAAGGAACTATATTGTTGGCAGTATGACTGATGTATTGAATTAACATAATTGGTGTTAAGTTAGGTTGGATTTAAAACTCCTTTCATTTTTTTACTCTCCGTCAGAAACACAAAGACACAAAGACATCACAGAAATGAAAAGAGGAAATACACATTCAGCTTTGTAAAGTTGTACAATGTATGTTTGACTGAGAAGATTTATCAATCTGATTGATTAGTATTCCCTATGCAATACAGAGAAAAGAAATACAGAGTTGTGAAAACAACCAATTAAACCCCCTTTTTTGGGTCCCTTTTTGAAGCATGTGGGACAAGAACCAAATTTTTGTAATGCAGGTTATGCCTGTGTTAAGGAACATCATACTAAGATTTGATGATGATGTTTCCACTACAGTCAAAGTTATGTTGTCCACAGTTGTTAAAATAATCAACTAACATTGTTACCAAAAATCAGTTTGATAAGATGCAACTCTACCATTAAAATGGGATCAAGGTCAAAAGATACAAAGCAAATGGGCATGTGTATCATTCCAATATCAACCAAATGTCAATAAATTTCCATTGTGCATGACAGCATCTACTACATGGTTAGCAATGATGTACAAGTTGCAAAAGGACTGTCTTTACTAATCACTAATAAAATCTTATATTTCACTTACGCTTATCAACCTGTCTTTCTTGAATAGTAGGCCTTGGGTCAGTGGATTGTCCCAGATTTCTTTCAATTGCTGAGTGGATTAAATCTCTTACACACGCAGGTTTTCCCATCTTGCCAGCTCCATTCATCATTGTTTGCTGTTGAGTCATATTTTGGGCATGAACATTAGGAGACAGACTTCTTCTACCACTTGTTCCAAGTGGTGCTAGACCTGGTTCTGACTGAACACTTGGTGGTCGGTGTGGACTGTTTTGTTCTCTATTGGCTTTATTTAACAAGTCATACAGATGTTGCATGCCCTTTGGCTGAAATTCCGCTGGTTTTCCACCAGGAGAAGGTGATTCCTTGATGACAGGAATTTCCTGACTTGGTGGTCTTGACATTCTATCTGCATCTACAGCACCTGGGCTCTGACCCATTCTATTAATTGATGCTGGACTGTGCACTGATTGTGCTGATCCCGGCCTCATTTGACTTCCTGGACTCTGAATGGCATGTCCAGATCCAGGACGACCTTGACTGAGTGATCCTGGGGTTCCACTTCTACTACTTGTGGCACTGGCTTCCATTGTAGGTCCAGTAACATGGTATCCTTGGGGTGTTGTTGGAAAAATTGACATTTGAGCTGTCATTCCAGAGACTGGAGTTGAATTTGCTGACTGATTAGTGCTTGGAACCCCAGGACTCTGACCAGGCTGCATACTTATACGACTCACTGGAATTCCTGACACACGTGGACTGAATGAATCTCTAGCCTCACTAGACTGTGGAGCTTCGTCTGCACTCAAGGTGGCACTGCTATCATTATCTACACTACGGAGACTTCCTTGTGAAGCACTAAGTGGTTTATTAGATGTCAGACTATTATCAACTGGATGTTGTGTTTCTGGGTGTTCAATGGTATCCATTTTCTCCTCAGGTTTGGTATCTGCAAGAAAAATTCAAAATTTGTACAAAATCATATGATATATCTGAGAAAAAAGTTATAGTTTTCTGTTTCTGTACATTGGTAGTTGCCTTTCATTGGTTAATATTTTCCAACTGATATTTGTATTATAGATGGTCTTACTGCTATACAATAACTCCATAAAACTAGGGATATATACAGATTATGTAAAACATAGTTATTCTGAATATCAAAGAGATGGCTTCCTTCCCTGTGGGTCCCACTGTACAGCAATTTAATCTTACTTTCAAAGTTCAAGGTAATGTTTCATTCAAGGTTGAAGTAATCTATTTACATGTCAAATACAAAAACCTTATCTACCATTTTTGTGGTATGGTCCAATTATTGTTTATCGTGGCTGATACATGATGAATAGTGTTAATTTGGAAATCAATGCATGTATTTGCATTTATTATTGACCTTAAAAACCATCATTAGTAAGACTGTCATTAATGTAAACATTACATACATTAAATTTCTTACAACAAAGGAAATTTTCACTGATGAGGCACAAACCTACATGATTGTACATCAATCAATAGATCTTTGTATACTGTATGTATTTTTTCATTTTAACAACATTATGTTTTCCTGATAAGATGTTTCATTATCCCCTCGCCCAACAGAGTTGGGGAGGGGATATAGCATCTCGCCTGTCCGTCCGTCCAAGCGTCTGTCCAAGTGTCCGTCGGTTCGTCCCACCTCAGGTTAAAGTTTACGTTAAGGATCATATCTGAGAAACTACATGTGGCACATCAACCATCTTTGGTCAGTGGATGCGTCTAAGAGAGTGATGCTGCTTCAGATGATAATTGGGTCACTCTGACGGACATTTTTGGCTTCAATGACTCTGGTTAAAGTTGGTGTCAAGGTTCATTTCTGAGAAACTACATGTAGCACATCAATCATCTTTGGTCAGTGGATGTGTCTTGGAGAGTGATGCTGCTTCAGATGATAATTGGGTCACTTTGACCTAAATTTTACGCTTCAATGACTCAGGTTAAAGTTTGTGTTAAGGTTCATATCTGAGAAACTACATGTGGTACATCAATCATCTTTGGTCAGTGGATGCATCTTGGAGAGTAATGCTGCTTCAGATGATAATTGGGTCAATCTGACCTACATTTTACTCTTCAATTACTCAGGTTAAAGTTTGTGTTTAGGTTCATATATGAGAAACTACATGTGATACATCAATCATCTTTGGTCAGTAGATGCGTCTTGGAGAGTGATGCTGCTTCAGATGATAATTGGGTCACTCTGACCTACATTTACACTTCACTGACTTAAGTTAGAATTTGCGTTAAGATTCATATGTGAGAAACTTTATGTGGCAAATTAATCATCATTGGTCAGTGGATGCGTCTTGGAGAGGAATGCTCCTGTTGAGAATATTTTGAAATTTTAACTGAATTGGGAAATTCAATTGCTGCAGGCGAGGGGATTAGCTGTCGTTTCTGACTGCTCCCATCTTGTTTTGTCTATAATAATATACCTTATAGTGGCTATTTTCTTGGGTTGCAAATTTCAAAAGTGTATTCACTTCAGTTTAGCATGCTTTTTATATTCATGCTTTCTATGAGGAACAGAATATAGTAACAAATTTAGAACCTCATGTGGTTATGTCAGTTTGCCTGACAAAATAACCAAACCAAATGACATTTTTATGATGTGATTTGGACAACACAAATGTCTCTATGGTAACCTCTAAGTTTAAAACCTACCTTCCTCTATCCTCAGTGATGAGGGGCTAGGGGCACTAGTAGTATCTGAGTCGGCATCATCATCCTCATCCATACTAGATGGAGCCTCATCATCGATCTCAGGGGCAGTAACTGTTGATGCTGTACTTTCACATATAGATACAGTTCTATTATCTTCTTCCTATAAAATGTCAATATGATGTGGTTTTACCTTGTAATATAAAACAGTATACACCATTTTAAGGGTAAAGGTGGTGGTAGTGGACACATGCCTCTTTTGAGGGTAGCCATGCAGTGTAAGATTTACTCACCGTTAAAGACTTTGTATTTTTTTTTAATGTAAATCGAGGATCTAGTGAAGTGAGGTTTTCAAATGAGTGAAATTTTTCAGATTTTGGTGTTTTATTATTTAATTCAGAGCAAAACTAGTTTGTCCATTAAAAAAACATAAATACAATCTCAAAACTATTTTGTCCATTAAAAGGACATGAATACAATCTCATTAGTTCTTTCCATATGAAAGATCACAAATGTTCCAATGTTGAAGCAAGGTAAAGGTCAGAGAAAGCCTTTCCCATCATATTTTAAAGAAGAAGTATCTTGAAAAAAAGGTATATAACATGTGAAGTTTTAAATAACTTCATACCTTTCTTAAACTATACCCTTTCCATTCGTGGTGTCAATTTCCAATCATTGATTTTCCTTAATGTCACCTTATATATTCCTTATCAATTGCAGTCATATTAACTTTGTCCAAAATCTCTTTTTACCTCTTTTATTGGAAATACTTATCATTAGTTTGGTGCGTCAGCCCTTTTCATACACAAACAGTGACAATTTGAAATCATATCATGATATCAGAGTCTTATGAGAAAATTATTTGATGTTTAAAAGCAGTTATATGATTGAAATGACTATAACACTACCTTTTATTTTGGAAATTCTGCAGAAGGGTTTTTTTTTATTTTTTAAGAATTCACAAAATCACTAAAAATGCATGAGTATTCAGTTTAAGTCAAATAGGTTAATCTGTACAATTAAAGTCTACAACTAGGTCAACACAAATGTGTTTAACTGTAAACAAACTTATTTTCACAGATACTTTTTTTCCCATTTTGTTCCTCTCATTAAACTTCTCGGGGACTAATTTTGTGATTTTTCACTTTTACTTAATGCTGTTGTATAAGGAATAGTTATATTCAGGACGATTTATTTTTGAGATATTTTTCGGCTGGCAAAGTTCACAAAAAATAAATTGCTTGCAAAAATTAGTTGGGTTACAGTAATTTGATGTAAAGGATGGCATACAAGGTCAATAAATTTCTAGTACAACACAGAGGCAAAATACCTTGTTCCTTTCTTGAAGTATGGCTTCTAAATTGAATTTCTTTTTGTAGTTAAAGTAGAAGTTTTTACACTGTGCTTCTGATTTGGTTCCTACTAAGTTTGCAATGGCTGACCAATCTCTTCCATGATCTCTCAAACCTAAAATAAGAAAGATTCTCTTTCATAAATATTATTCAACTTCCTTTAAAGCAACATAAATATGTACTGTTTGATACTTAGTAAATGCCATTGGCACAGGCCAAAATTTAAACAATTATTGTAAAGAAAAAGAAAAATACAAACTTTCCTTTTTCACAATTAAGGGACATAACTCTGTAGACCATAATTTGACTAATTTACATGTAGGTTATAAACATTTTTACTACCTTTCTTAGCCTTCTCCATATCCTCTTCAGTCCATCTTGAAGACTCTCCAGATTCACCTATAAACAGAATTATACCATAATATGACAGTGTACATAAAACAAGAGATTCACAAATAAGATTCTTGTTGACCACCAATAAAACTAGTGTAAACAAGAGCTGTCGCCGAATGGCAGCCAAAGATACCCCCCGCTCATTGAACCCTGAATCGATATGGTAAGTACAAAATTAAGTTGGTGTGGACACAATACAGGTGCGGACACAGTACAAGTGTGGACACAATGATATAATCTTCAAGAAAAAACTTTTCACAAGGGTTCCAATGAAAACACTCTGTCTAAATCAGACAAATATAAAATTCACCCTTTTCAGCCTATTTGACATTTTACACATCTACAAATAGTGTTCTTCCTTTGTCTAAAGTTTCATCAAAAACCTTCAAGTGGATGAAGAGGAGTTTTGCGTAAGAGGTAACCCATACATAGGGAATCAATGAAAACTCAAAGTTGAATTATCTCCCCTTCCTGGTTTCTGGCAATAATTATATTCCTTCATGCACATCTCCATATAGTGTTCTTACTTTGTGTAANCAGGAAGTAGTAACCCAACAGGTCTGAAAATGCATCTTACAATAAAGCACAAGATGACTGAAAATTGACTAAGTCGGTAAACAGGAAGTAGTAACCCAACAGGTCTGAAAATGCATCTTACAATAAAGCACAAGATGACTGGAAATTGACTAAGTCGGTAAACAGGAAGTAGTAACCCAACAGGTCTGAAAATGCATCTTACAATAAAGCACAAGATGACTGAAAATTGACTAAGTCGGTAAACAGGAAGTAGTAACCCAACAGGTCTGAAAATGCATC
>MJUU01006887.1:39735-53315 GCA_002080025.1 Modiolus philippinarum
TGTAAATTGACACTTATCTTTAAGTGAATCAACACTTACCTGAGTGTGAATCAACATTTACAGTGTGTAAATTGACACTTATCTATGTGTGAAAGGACATTTATCTGTGGTTAAATCAACCTTAACAGTGTGTAAATTGACACTTATCTTTGTGTGAATCAAAAATCTCAGCTGAGTGCATGGATAACAAGGGATCTGTGAGCCCCTGCTTACTAGAAATTTCAGCTTTTAGTGGCCTGCACAGGTTTGAAAATGCATCTTACTATAAAGTACAAGATGACTGAAAATTGACGAAGTCAGTAAACAGGAAGTAGTAACCCAACAGGTCTGAAAATGCATCTTACAATAAAGCACAAGATGACTGNATAGTGTCCTTCCTTTGTGTAAAGTTTCATCAAAATCCTTCAAGTGGTTTAAGAGGAGTTGCGCTTACGAGAAGTGTGGACAGACGGACAGACGGACAGACGGACGGACAGACGGACAGGCTGATTCCTATATACCCCCCCCCAAACTTTGTTTGCGGGGGGTATAATAACTAAACTCAGTGTAAATTGACACTTATCTTTAAGTGAATCAACACTTACCTGAGTGTGAATCAACATTTACAGTGTGTAAATTGACACTTATCTATGTGTGAAAGGACATTTATCTGTGGTTAAATCAACATTAACAGTGTGTAAATTGACACTTATCTTTGTGTGAATCAAAAATCTCAACTGAGTGCATGGATAACAAGGGATCAGTGAGCCCCTGCTCACTAGAAATACCCAGCTCTCAACTTCAGCTTTTAGTGGCCTGCACAGGTTTGAAAATGCATCTTACAATAAAGTACAAGATGACTGAAAATTGACGAAGTCAGTAAACAGGAAGTAGTAACCCAACAGGTCTGAAAATGCATCTTACAATAAAGCACAAGATGACTGAAAATTGACTAAGTCGGTAAACAGGAAGTAGTAACCCAACAGGTCTGAAAATGCATCCCACAATATGGCATGACTATACAAACCTTCTGACAAAATATCAAGCTTGTGTCATTTACCATTGCAGAGAAAGGCTTGAAGAAAATTGTGACGGATGGAATGAGGGATAAGGGTAAAATAGTATACCCCCTCCTCCTTCTGAGCGGGGGTATAAAACTTGGTTGTTTTTGAATCAACAATATATTGCATAAACCTTATTTGAATTTACACAAAGCTACGTTTGAATCTACATCAAACATCTTTGAATTACTGGTAGCCAAGATTAGTTCTTGATTCTGAATCCTTTTTATCTGATTGTTTGAATTTATGTTACAAATTTATGAATATCATGCAATTTCATATCATTGTGAATCACTAAATGCTAAAAAAATAAGCCACTTCTGTTTTTTAACGGAGGTTTTTGAAAACTTGCTATAAAATCAAATAGAGGTGTTATCTATCTGTGGGATTTGCCCAATATAATGAAAATTGAACATAAAAATTATATAGTCAGTCACTGTGACCTTGATCTTTTGACTCAATTTCTCCAAAACTCAACAGGGGTCTTCCACTCTGGTATTCAATGGTATATATCCAGGTTTCATTGGATTTGGAGGTTCATTTCATAGATTATCACCAAATATTTCCTATTTTCTGTCACTGACCATTGACAACATTTCTCCAAACTCAATAGAATCTTCCCTTAAGGCTTTCAACAATATATAAAAGTTTCATTCGATTCTGATGTAAAGTCTTTGAGTGACCATCCAAAAACTAAATGTGTACACTCAGCCACTCCAAACATCAACATAACCAAAAGTAAAGAAATTAAACACTTTACCATCTACATTTTCTGGAGCTACAGGTGCTGTCTGTTCCGTACTTGGGGGAGTTCCTAATTTTCTACTTATTCTGTTAAAACATGCTGAACAGCATTTATTTATTTCTTCTGTCAATTCTACAAATAAAGAAATATATCAATACAATATTCATGCTTCATCCATAATCCTACACATATAAGTTGAAACAGGACAATTGTATAAGAAAACATGTCTGTACAAGGAAGATGAGAACATCTAAATGAAATGTCTTGTAAGTGTACCTTATCAATGACTTTTGCAGAGTTTAATGTTGGAAATGGGAGCAAGGAGAAACTTATCATTTCACCCTTCCATGCAAAAAAAATCGTAAATACAACTTTAGTCTATAGTGCTCAATGTGTATTTTCCTATTAAAGTAAACTTAGTTGCCTTCAAAACCTCTGGAATTTTCACCTTCATTTTTTTCAAGACAATTTCATTATTCAAAGACATGGAATTACCAATTTCCACTTGTCTTATAACTGTCATTACATATTTCCCCCTTCTTTTTACTCATTTCTCTCGATTGTACATAATTTTATAAATTCAGACACAAAATACATGTATTATCTATTTAGGCTTCAAATCAGGATCTGTGGCATGGAAAGACAAAATGACTTCACTTGATTTCTTTTGAAACATAACTCTAAATGAAAACTTACGTAATTCAGCAATAATAGGATCTTTAATTTCAGCTGGAAGTTCGAGCCATTTAGATGGAAATGGTCGTAATCTTTTCACTTTGCGTTTTGGTGTTTTGCAAGATGGAACTGGACAACTGTAAAAGATAATATGTCATGTACATGTATGTTTACAATTAAGTTTGTAATTAAAGGTTAATTGATAATACAGTTTAACTTCGATGGCTCGAAAGCCAAAGGGACCGATAAAAACAGTTCAAGTTAGAGGGGTGTTCCAGTTATTGAGGTCGAAATATGTTCAAACTTGAACCAAGGGACCAGAAAAAGGGTTCAAGACATCAATGGTATTCGAGCTATTGCAGTTCGAGCCATCGAAGTTCTACTGTATTAAGATGACAAAAACATTTAAAGATTAGGAAGAAAAAAATGTTTATTTAACCTTGAACAAAAATATCTTACAAAGTAAAAGGTAATGGGTTCACTTTTACAGAGAAACGACACAGTACTCAAAATTTATTGCCTTTTTTGTCTGTGAAGTCATGAATTCTAAAACTTTTCGGGGACCCAGCTTCAATACCAGTAGTTTTTCTGGTGTCACAATTATTATATCCCCACTTTAATAGGTGGTATATAGTGATCATGGCGTTAGTTCTTCCTTCTGTCTGTCCATTTGTTTGTTATTCCATCCTCCATAGGGGTACACAATTTGTGACGAAAACTCCTCCTAAACAATTACTATACCCCCACCCCAACCACCTACTTTATTGGGTAGTATACAGTGATCATGGTGTCAGTTCTTCCATCTGTCTGTCCATTCATTCATTATTCCATCCTCCATAGGGGTACACAGTTTGTGATGAAACTCCTAGACAACTTGGTGAAATTCAATTAAACTTTCACAGAATGTTCAGTGTATGTTGCCATTGAGTACAGAATTTGATTTTACTTAATTTTTTAATTGTTTTAATTTTTTTTTTTACTTCTGGAATCAAATGTGGAACACACTTTGTGGCCACATCTCCTCCTAGACCACTTGGGGAAATTATGCACCAGCTATTTTAAAATTTGATTTTACTTGATTTTTTTGTTGTTGTTGTTAATTTTTTTACCTCTGGAATCAAATGAGGGAGAAGGGGTATATAAATATTAGTGCTCACAGTTTTTCTAGTTTATGTGTTTATTTGTGAGAATGTTTTCAATACACTATATTTTAACTTACGGTGTGTATCTCCTTCTGACAGTTTTACATCGGCAGCTACTACAAACTCTCATTTCAGGTTTTAAGTCACTCTCATTTAAACCATAAAGTTCACAATTGGCTCGTGACAGAGGTCGACTGAGTCCATAATGAGCCAATTCTAATTTACATATCACACACTGATGAACCACAGCTGGAAAATAAGTTTTAATTATGACGTAATTTCAGGGTTTCATTGTCCCTTAATTTTTATTTTTTATTTCAAAAACTTTTGATTATGGTAAAGTTGCATAACCAATTATTTCAGCATGATCAAACTGACATTTCTTTGTCAATCCATTAAATGAAATAACCAAAACAATCTTAAAGTATTTCCCAATCAGCCAAAATTACTTATTACTCCACATTAATTAAGAAGTTACATGTATAAGGTTTTTCTTCTGTAATTTTCATATACCGGTACTCTGGATTTATAAATCTCGATTCACACAGTCGTTTTCAAGAAAGGACTGGAAATATGCCAATAAAGCAGACCAAATGTCACATACATTATTATCAAGGAATGAAAAACCAAAATTTTGATATCATCACGGGAAAAATTTTGCTTTTATCATAAAAGTTAAAGTCCAATACAATATGAAACAACAATAGTAATACTGTATTGAGGCAGTAGTTGTAAAAGAGTTTTTTTTTTAATATTATTTTTAAGAACAATGTAACATGAGAATGGCATGAAATTTCAAACTTCATTGTCTGCAAAATTGGTCATCTTTATACTTAAACATAGGTAATCAACGATTACAAAGTTCGCCTCGTTATGGCACTTTGTCACAGTAACAAAATTTGATGTTGACATCACATTTGCATGCCTAAGCAAGGTTACATGATCCTACCATGTATAGTGGCTGAGATCTGAACTTGCCTGAAAACTTGAATGTAGATCAATCAAGCGGAAAATATAGGTTAATGTTGGATGCTGATCTATCATCAGAGATGGATGCATATGCAAGGTTACATGATCCTACCATGTAAAGTGACTGATATCTGAACTTGTCCGAAAACTTGGATGTAAATCAATCAAGCGGAAAATATAGGTCAAAGTGACCTAATTTTGTCTGGATGCTGATCTACCATCAGAGTTATATGAATATGCCAGGTTACATGATGGTACCATGTATAGTGACTAAGATCTGAAGTCGTCCTCAAACTTGAAGGTAATTCAATCAAGCCTAAAATAAAGGTCAAAGTGACCTAATTTTGCCTGGATGCTGATACACCATCAGAGTTGCATGCATATGGAAGGTTACATGATCCTACCATATATAGTGACTGAGATCTGAACTCGTCTGAAAACTTGAATGTCAATCAATCAAGCGTAAAATATAGGTCAAAGTGACCTAATTTTGCCTGGATGCTGACCTACCATCAGAGATGCATGCATATGCAAGGTTACATGATCCTACCATGTATAGTGACTGAGATCTGAACTCGGACGTAAACTTGAATGTTAGACGTTCAAGCGGAAAATATAGGTCAAAGTGACATATTTTGCCTGGATGCTGACCTACCATCAGAGATGCATACATATGCAAGGTTACATGATCTTAGCATGTATAGTGACTGAGATCTGAACTCGGACGTAAACTTGAATGTAAGTCGTTCAAGGGGAAAATATAGGTCAAAGCGACCTAATTTTGCCTGGATGCTGACCTACCATCAAAGATGCATGCATATGCAAGGTTACATGATCCTAGCATTTATAGTGACCGAGATCTGAACTCGGACGTAAACTTGAATGCAAGATGTCAAGCGGAAAAAATATAGGTCAGAGAGACCCAATTTTCTTGGAGGCTGTGAGATAGCCCAAGATGCACCTGCATACAAAGTTTGATGACCCTACCATGCATATATGCAGAGATATATGCCCAAATGCGGACGCGGACGTTGACATAGACGCGGACGCCGGGGGTACTCCAATAGTCCCCCTCAACTTCATTGAGGCGAACTAAAAATTCATTGAGCTTAATATAAGATGCATTTATTGTGCACTGAAGTTTCAGCTGCATGTATTAATAAGAGTCAATGTATCATCAAATACAGTTAAGGGAATGTACTTTAACTTTAAAACTGTAAAATCATTGCAGTTTTGTGTCTGTAAGACACTCATAATGCCCTCTACAGACAAAAAGGATTACATAAAATGGACAATTTTAACCTTTACTTAGTCATGAGAGCTTCAAATCGCCACTCATGTAATATTTTCACAGTTTACACAGGTATTTATACCTTCTCCCTCTGCTACAGCAACAGGTACAGCTTCATTATCATCTGACGATTCCTCTCCAGCTTTCTCCTCTTTTACAGTCTCCGTGGATATCTCCATGGGAACTTCGGATGTTGATGCCGGTATTTCTCCTTCCTGAGGCACAGTCTCTTCTGTTTTTTCTTCCTTAATCTGTTGTTCTTCTTGTCGTATAGCTGCAGAGTTTGGTTTACCGAATGCCTTCTTTCTCTTGATAGCAGTCTGTTTCCGTAGTAACTGTTTATAATTTTCATCCTTTTTTGTTTGATAGTAATATTCTATACAGTCTGACACACTCTGTAAAAGAATATGGATTTTCTATTATAAATTACATGATACAAACTGAATTTGTATTCTCTACATTATTTCCATTCTACAAAAGGTGTAAAACATTGCAAATTTATATAAAAATGTACAATTGTACCTACTTCATTATTCTATTATACATATTATACATGTACTGGTCGAGTACCAGTTATCGCCATTTTCACACTGTGATTTTACATTTGATCTTCTTTAACTCAGACTCAATCTTCAATGCGTTATATTGCAAATATTTACCAAGTAATACGTTAAACAATCGTATTCATTTTCAGTTTCATTGCACATGCGCAGTAGTCTAGTCATTTTAAAAAGTGTTGGTTTCCTCGACAAATTTTGGTGATGTGTGTACCAGTTATCGCCATCTTTCAAAATATGCATCAACTTTTTATCAAATTGTTAAATGTACACTTTAATGCCCTGAAGTACTCCAAAAAGGGATGAACTAACAGGGAATAACGAATGAAAGGTCAGCCGATGCAATTTTCATACTGAAAGTAGCTTGATTTTTATCAATGCCAAATTTGCTCTATTTTGTTCACATGACAAGAACATAGAAGACCTTTACAGCCAAATTCATCTTGATTTGACATATTTGAAGAGAAAGCAACTTAGTTAGCATTAATTTCTGGCAGAACATATAGCTGACACCCCAAGCTCTCTTTTGCGACATCACAAGTAAAAAATCCATTTTTGGCTAATTATCATATGTGACCCCCACATTGCAATATATATTTTAAAGGGGCTCCAAAGGGATTTTATCTCAGATTTCACTGTTTTCAAAGATTAAAACAATTATCTTCAAGGATTATATTTTGAGGATATTGTTGTCACTTCTATACATTACCGTGTAAAAAAGTCATGCATGATGAACACTGGCAATAATTGGTACACGGCGATAACTGGTACTAGACCGGTATATGTATTCTCTTCATTTGAGATGGTTATTAAAAATTTTTAAATTCTAGAGCATAAGTTAAGATTTTATTATCAAAAGGCCAAAAACTGCCTTATGGTATTCAGTTTAAAAGTCAATAAACTAAAAGATTATTAGGATAATAAAATACAGGACTGCCAATGTCAACTTTTTCTTAGCTGATGATTATTGACATCATAGAAAACCTGTACATTAATTCTGGATGAACACTTATTTGCACCACATTATTTTTACTGCGATACATGAAGAATAATACCCCAGTATTGTTAGGTGATGGCCCAAAATTTTTCTTTTGTTGAAAGATGAACTGAAGCTTTACATCTAAACAATACCTATTGTAGAAGTATGAATCTGCCTTAGGGCACTCAATTGTCAATCGACTCTTAATTAAGGTAGTACGGGAGTTTAAAACTGCGCATCATTCTTGCGCATGTGACAAAAAATGGAATTCATTATTGGAACGTTGCCGAAACCATTTCCATTGTCTTGTAATAGTTAAGTTTGATGAAGTATGCCATTTTTATTGCGTAAACATGCAGAATATTGAACCTTTCAGATAACTCCAGTTCAATTAAGGGGAGATAATTTGTATAGAAATGATAGGGCAAAATGTGTTTTTCACGATTTATTCAAAAAAAAAGTTCGGTGACCTCCAATTTTTTTCATGGAAATTGACGAACAGTATATTAGCTATTAATTTACCAAGTTTTAAAAAAATCTATCTGATGTAACTAAAATAATTTAAAATTTTCTTAAAATTCGCTAATTTTCCCTATCATTTCAACCAAAACAGCAGATTTTTACATTTCATATTTCATTCTTTATGGCCGGTGACCCCTTATTTTTATTTTATTTTTTGTATGCTCTGATAACAAAGGGTAAATCATGAAAATATCAGAAAATTCTATCTGACAAAATTTTAGACCCCCGTACCACCTTAAATTACCTAGGAAATAATTTCCTTCCTTGGTCAAGAATTTTCTTGCAACTTATTCTTTTGTCATTTAATGATTGCTCAATACAGTAGACTCCATGAAATCGAATATCGGATAAAGGAATATATCGGCAAATCGAATATGATTTCAAAACACAAAACCATTTCCCATACTTATAGTGTTAATTTCTCCGCCTAATTGGATATCGGATAAGAGCATATATCGCCTATTTGAATAAAAAATATGCGGCTTGTGCTGATCAGAGTCATTGAAATCGAATATTCTAATTACAGGTAACTACAGGTAAACATTCACGCGGAAGTGTCAACTCTTGACGAAGCCATAAATCTGCCAGGAAATCAATAAATATTACTTAATTAATAAAAAATAAAACATAAATAGTGTTCAGTTCTTTTGTTTTTGTGTTTTCATAAGTTTTAATAGTGAGAATTTTGTTTGGTTTTGTGTATTTCTGTCTGGGCAGCGAGATCGTGAAGTCAGAGGTAATTTGCATATTGCTGTATGTCTGTACAACGAAAATCAATAACATAATGTATTTAATAAAAGAATAAACTATGATTTGAATTCCTTTCTATTGCTTTTGTATTTATTTAATTTTTTTGGACGGAGATCATTTGATTTGTCAATGGTTTTGTGTATTTCTCGTGTAAAACAGATCAAGGGAGATAAATGTCAACGAGAAGTCATTTGCATAATTTGCATATTTGTTTGAAGTTCCTGTGAGACAATGCACAGCGGTTATAAAACATAATTTATTACAAGAAGTCAGTCCTAGGTCCATAGATCATGGTGTATTTCTATAAATAGTCCCCAAATTGTGTAATCAGGAAGATTCTACAAAGATCGATCGCTGACCTACCAGCCGCCATTTTGTTTACGAACTGGCTTTACCCTAAGTTATTTTTAGCACATAATGAAAATTGTAACTACACGATCCAATAAAGTGATGATTACACACTGATGAGAGGAAATAAAAAACACAAAACAGAGGAAAATAAGTTTATTCAGATACATAAACAGTTTTTTTTATTTTTGAATACATTGTTTAATTTCCAACAGTCAGCTGGCAATACACAGTTTGACCCGATTACGATGGTGACGTAATCTGTCAAATTTACAATGATTCTACAATGAAAACAAAAGATTTTAACTACAAAATGTCTAAAAATGATGTTCTAGGATACAAAGTTTCTACATGGTGACAAGCCCTTCAACATTTCAACCTCTTCTTGCCAACAGAATGATTCCCCATTGCCGAAAATAGGTTCACCGGACAATCGAATACTCCGGCAAATAGAATATTTTTTTCTGACAATTCTTGTATCCGATTGGGCGGAGTCAACTGTAATGACTTATAATGATGAAATACAAAAGACTGAACATTAGGGAAATAATTTGTTCACAGAAATAATTGTTTTAACGTGAATGTATATTCACTGCAACAAAATTCTTGACCAAGGAAGGAAATTTTTACTATAGGTAATTTAATCAAGAGTTGATTGACAATAGAGCGCCTTAAGGCAGATTCACACTTCTACAATAGGTATTGTTTAGATGTAAAGCTTCAGTTCATCTTTCAACAAAGGAAAAATTTTGGTCCATCACCTAACAATACTGGGGTATTATTCTTCNCAGTGGCAGTCAGAATTTCCCGTCCCATGGCCCTTTCCATACCCCAAAGTGATTATTTATTAAAAAACTTGTTCTCGTCTTAATATAGCTGAAATATTGCTGAGTAGACGTTAAACAAAATACAATCAATCAATCAATCAACCTAAAGGCAGATTCACACTTCTACAATAGGTATTGTTTAGATGTAAAGCTTCAGTTCATCTTTCAACAAAGGAAAAATTTTGGTCCATCACCTAACAATACTGGGGTATTATTCTTCATGTATCGCAATAAATATGCAAAAAAAAATCATAATGTAACTTTCATAATGGTAATAAAAAAAATACATAAATCTTCTTCATTAGAAATGTTTGATTTTAATAAGCCAATTTTTACAGATGCAGTCTGTGCCAAAAACTTTTTCATTCACTAGCCCTTAGGGGCTAGTAAGGTCCCGTGTTGTACTAGCCCGAACTCAATTTCACTAGCCCTTATAGAAGATTCTTTGTTAAAAGGGTACAATTTTAACTAGCCCATCGGGGAAGTGACTTCAAATTTTTACTAGCCCGAGACTGATTTTACTAGTCTCGGCGTAGGGCTAGTGACTGCAGATGATCTCTACATTATGTCTCTAAATCCTGTGTTTGGGTTCTAGTGCTGCTGATAAGGAATACATTTCCTAAATGGCCATACAGCTCATTAAAATTTATTGCAGATGGAGTTAACAAATGTGTTATGGTCTCATGTTCATTTACTCCATATCCTTTCATAAAATATACAAATTATAAACTCTTTCTATGTCCAAATAGAGCAATTTCGTGAGATGTTGTTCCCTGATTTTTAATAAAGGGACCATTAAGTGCCCTACTTACAGAGCTGATTACACTCGAATGCTGTTATATAACCTTGCAGTGAAGACTGTACAGAATTTCTTTTTACAATTTTGACATTTAAATCAGTGTGGTAAAATATGTAAATGTATAATATTAAGAAGCACTTAGGATATTAACCTTTTTCTCTAAATAAGTTGCAATCACAGCAAAGTTTTTAGGATGCTGTAGATAACGTTCCTTGAAGATATGCTTCTCTTGTGGGGTCCATATATTGATTAACTTCCTGTCCCTCCAGTCAGCCATGGCATCCTCAACCAGTCCATTATTATTGTAGTAACGTAACGATCTCTGTTTAGCATCTAACATCATTGGTGGAATTACAGCTAGACTTCTCATCTTTCTATCTTCCTCCTGTCAAGAAAAAATAATCAGTTATTTTACAAACTATGACAAATATTCAAAGGACATTCCAGAAAAACATGTGTATTTTGGAAAGTGAAGATATTAGGGACCCTCTTCATACAGCGAATAAAACCTGACACACAAACATTTTAAAACATTATCTCTTATATATTTATTTTGATATACTTGTACATATTTTTTTCATTTATGATATGCATGTACATGTAGTTTAGCAGCAGATTTGTAGAATCTTATTTCAGTGTTCATGATACATGCATTAAAGAGGAAATGTTTTGAAATTTAAGAAAAGAAAGCTAATATAAGCATATTTCATGTGTTATTTTCACTAATTCAAACATGTATACCAGAAGTAAGATACCAAAATCATAACCATTTATGGGATGTGGGCTTGTAAGCCACTCTACAACTTCATTTGAATATCTCATGACCATTCATATAAGTGTATGACTTGTTAACATTTACCCCAATGTTCATAATATTTATTAAGCAATTCATGTGTTAATCATCTGTGTTTAAGGTGAAGTATCAGGCCATACTAAACTTTATACCCCCTATACATTAGTGTACTGTCTGACATTTCTAAATGTCATACAACAAACTCAGTACAAACCTCTTGTTCATGTAATCCATCCATTATCTGTTCTAATTCTGCCTCACTCCTGGCATAACCTGCTACATTACCACTTCTGGTACCAGCTCTGTAGACAGATATCAAAATATGGTAAAAGCATGTTATAAAATGTTTTCAAAGTCATATTATTGGCAATATAACAGGATTTGGCAATGGGCAAAGTTAACGACAATACGGCAAAATCAATGACAGAAACAAACTAAAGTAATGACCACTTAGCATAGAAGCATCGAAGTCCAATTTGAAAATGTTTGATAAAACCTGGCTAAGAAACAAACACAATCACTTGTAATAAAGGAAAGTGAAAGCCCTTAGGTCAGCCAGAAGCTCCAAATATGTTGTTATGTTGCTATTGTGATAATGTGGATTTATCATGTTTTAAATTATGAAATATGTATTTGTATTTGTCATTTGAAATACATTGAAATCAGTTATATTTCAATAAAAATATATTTCATAATGACTATTATTTATTTCTTGTGTTATTTCTTATTTAAATTTATTGATTAAAGGTATATGTACTTTATATATTTTATATTGATCACTTATGTCTTCAGGCTATAATCTGTTGATCCATGTAGTGGTATATGGTTTAGTCAGGTGACCCTCTGAGTATTGTAGGTGTGTCATTTTCTAGCCTTTTCATTGGTTGTTGCAGGTTGGGTTCTAGTTTTCCTGTCTAAATTCTATATTCTTCAGAAGTGGGTCCTTTGTTCAAATGACAAGACATATTTGAATTTGGTCTGACATTTTGAAAAATATTGAAAGTTGATTTGACTGATTTGGTACTACATCATATTAGTTTGGAAGGTAGATATGAATTTCATTTCCATTTTTGGTATTGTTATCATGATTTTTCTGTGAAAAAGAGAGATGAGTGAAAGTGTTAATATTTGACTTTTTGAATGTTGAAACTTTGTTGATCATTTTTAAAGTAATATTTTCTGTGATTATTATGTTCCTGCAAGTCATTTATTTTAATAATTGAAGCTGGTGAAATATATTATAGTGTTTTTAAGTGAAACTGACAATTTGTGTTATTTTTGAAGTTGTGCTATTTTTGCAGGTTTAAACTTAAATATTTTGCATATAGAGTGAAAATATCCCTCATTTGTATTTTTCAGATTAGAGTAACTATGTAGCTCACTTAGGCAAAATAAAAAAATAAATTAGCTTCTCAGGCCCCTGCCTCATCTCTTCTTTGGGAGCTAATTTTACTTTTTTATTCAAGTTTTAAATTAAAAAAAATTAAAATTACCTGCCTCATCACTTTTTGGGCATTTCAGTAATGTAAAAAGATGCCTCATCATGATTTTGAACCAATAAAAATAAAAATCTTCTCCCTCCCTGCCTCATCATTTTTTCAGAAAAATGGCCTGAGAATCTAATCATTATTTTTGTATGGCCTTAAGTAGCAGCATTTTTGAAAGTAACTGTGTTACTCAGCCTGGTCCCACAGACAGGTAACTAACTACATGTATTTTGGGTGTTGAGTGTTTTGTGTAGTGTAATGTTTTTGTGAAATGTAACTGTTTTGTTTTGAATGTAGTGTTCAAACTTATTCTTATTTTACTTAATCATCCATTTAACAGATGATTTGATATACTATGTGTAATGGTGAAAAACATGAGACCAAAATACATGAACTGAAATGCCTTATCACAACTTCACATCACCAGCTAAGAATATGTGCAATACCTTATGATTTTGTTTTTATGTGTATTGTATTTGTATTGTGCTGTTATATGTGATTTTTGTCTGTGATTGTCAGTGTTATTTATGTTTGTATTTTTATGTACTTGCAGGGTTGATGTTTTGATGTATAACATTGGACTTAGTAAATATTGAAAAACCTTACTTAGTTAATTACTATAACTAGCCTGCTCTACCAGAATACCCCCTTCTACA
>MJUU01006888.1:6226-38090 GCA_002080025.1 Modiolus philippinarum
TATACATCAGGGCATTTCACATCCAAACTTCTATGGAAATATCATTTACAAAGCGCAAAAATTCAAAAATTGTCCTTCAAAACTTATTAATCCGTTACACAAACTTATTCATAAAGAATATAAATACAGCATTGTTGTTAAATCTTTACTTCTGGTTTTTGTTGGCAAAAATATTGATCATCTCCTAATTGCTTTACACCATAACTAAATTTAAACAATTTTTCATATTGGCAGTATTTGGCATTGCACAATATCATGTTCTTCTTTCATAATTGATGATGTTGTTTTNGTCGTTTTAACCTGGATATGGGATGTTGTCTCCTTGACATTTACCCCATTTCCTTTCTTTTTCATAAAGACAAAAGTTAAATATAAACGAAAGAATGGTGCACAATGAATACTTACTTTGAACATTTCTCTTTCAAATTATAAAACATAAATTCTCTAGAAATTAGAACACGGAGATATAATGCCGTGAAAGAAGATTTTAGAACTTAACGAACAAAGCATAGAAATGGGACCATTTAAAGAAGGGACATACAATATAATAAATTGAGTTCATAGAACGTAATATAATATATAGATAATGCAGAACTACGGATAAAGGAAAGGAAAACAATAAAAAGAGAAGATGAAAATTTCTCTGGTGGCGGAAATATCCCTCCATACTTATTGCCGTAAATTAAATTCACTTTTAATCAGTAGCCAGTATGTGAAGTAGATTTTTTCGATATGTATGGCGATTCGGTGACCAACGAATAAAGTTAGCGTTCAGGGAGACAGGCTAGACGTCCTTTCAAAGATTGCAGGCAACTGTTAACCAACTTCCGGTAAAACAATGACATTACCCGCACTCATGAAACTTCTTAATAATGAATTTCATATGAAAGCAACAAGTCGTTGGAACGACTTAACAAGTCGTGGGAACAACTTTTCAACTCGTGGGAACGACTTCACAACTCGTGGGAACGACTTAGTAAGTCGTGGGAACGGCTTAGTAAGTCGTGGAAACGACTTTAAGAAGTCTCGGGAACGACTTAACAAGTCGTGGGAACGACTGTTAGAATCATGGGAACGACTAAACAAGTCTAGGGAACGACTTCACAACTCGATGGAACGACTCTATAACTCGTGGGAACGACTTTACATCTCGTGGGAACGACTTTATAACTCGTGGGACGACTTGACAACTCTAGGGAACGACTTACATATTTTTTTCTCATCACGAAAATGACCCAAATAAGCTTTCATAATTTCAAGATATATTTAGAGGAATAATAAAAAAGGAAAAAAGAGTAGTTTTCTTTATAATAAAAATGTTGCCATGTCTATCGAACACAAGCTAATATAACACTGGTCAAGTAACACACGAGTAAAAAAAATCAAAAACTGATCGACTATATTATAAACTTCATGAAAAACAAAAAAAGTCAAACTATTATCTTTTTTCAATTTATCATTCACAGTATCATTTTGTGTAAAACGAGGGTAAAAACTTTTAATAAGTTTTATTTGTACTATTACTGACTTAATTTCGTTAAGAATTTGACAAAATATCTTGTGAGTTACAGATGAAGAACAGCACTTAATTAGAAAGAAAAGATTCAAAGAGCTAGTATTTTTATAAAACAGTGCACTCAACGTGCTAGTAAGGGTCAAATTGAACCAAATGAAATCAGCGTTTTAGAGACTTCATACGGTTTCCTGGACCTGTTATATTTTACAATGTATATCCTGTCTTTTAAAGAATAAAATTCAAATTGAAATAGCTGCTAACCTTTAAAGGTCTATATTATAGGGTTATTGCATGAATATTGGGGAATATTGTCCCGAGTAGAATTTTATATTGCACGAGCTTGCGAGTGCAATATATATTCTACGAGGGATAATATTCCCTAATATTCATGCAATAACCCTTTTATTGTATAGCAACGCTAAAATTTCTGTAAAAAATTGGATTTTGGTTGTCGATGACGTCATGAAATTTAAGTCAAATTTGCACTAGTGCAATATGGAAATTTATTGCACGCTTACATTTGATTGATTTCTTAAGGAAATATTATGTTGCTATACAATAAAACAAAATACCGAAAGTTCTGTGAATAATTATGCGCATTTCGACACGTTAGTATGGTGCAGACATAGAATGTAACCTCCCGCGCAAGTTAACATGGAGAACAGTCATGAGAACAGTCCCTAGTAACTTGAAGTTAACTTGGAACAGTCATAGAATCCTGACCAGTCACAGAACACTGACTGCTCTAATTCGTTATAGACTCTTGATCCCTGTAACCTATCATATAATCCCTACTGTTCTGACCTGTCAAAGAGCCCTGATTGTTCTGGCCAGTCATATAAAATGTAGAGCCTTGATCGCCCTAAAATGTCATATAACCCCGACTTCT
Organism: Modiolus philippinarum; assembly: GCA_002080025.1. Taxonomy (NCBI): domain Eukaryota; kingdom Metazoa; phylum Mollusca; class Bivalvia; order Mytilida; family Modiolidae; genus Modiolus; species Modiolus philippinarum. Next base: position 8,632 of record MJUU01006888.1, read on the forward strand.
CCACCCGAGAAGATAAAATCAATTTATCAAGAAGTTGGATATCATCATTCAAAGTCGGTAAAAGTAAAACAATACAAGAAATGTAAATACTCTAAATTTGACAACATAAAAGCAGTCAGGGCTCTATGAGAGGTCATAGCAGTCAAGATTCAGGGCTCTATAACCAGAACAGGTCATCGCAGACGGTGCTCTTGAAAAGTTCTAAAGTTAACTTGGAGTAGATTCCATGACTGCTCTATGGCTGGTCTAAGTTAACTTGAAAACGCTCCTGTGTGAACTTATAAGAGCTTTTATGACTCAAGTTAACTTGGCGAGAGGTCACGTCTGTACCCTAGTGTATGTCTCTTCAGTGCAAATCAAATCAAAACATTTGCAATGTGTAAAATTGACAGAGAACAAATTTCCAAAAGGATCTGAATAGAAAAGCTAAAATCAGCTAAGGATACAGCTGTACAAGAGGGAGATAATTCTCTTAGTTTTGGGAAAAAAAAATCAGAATTCGCGAAGTTGGAATAAACTCCAGAGACTCCGATAGCTAAAACATAAATTGATTTTTGGCAGAGTGTTGCCTTATGCCCAGTTGGACCAAAACTGAAGCAAACACTGTTTTACGCTTTTTATGCTCCCGGATCTTTAGATATTGGGCATATCGTTTTTCCCAACCTGTATGTTTGTCTGTCTGTCCGTAACTTTAAGCTGGCTCATAACTTTTGAACCAGATGTGATAGGCCCTTCATATTTGGAATCTGTATTCAATCGGCCTTTCATATTTGGAATGTGTATTCAATCATATAAAACTGAACATCATTATGCAATTTATACTGAGGTCGGGTCAAAGGTCAGAGTCACAGAGGGATTCAGCAATTAACCAGCTTATCAATATTACAAATGAGTTTGGGAAAGCTTTAGAAAGAAATTCGTGTAATATTTTGCGACATTAGTAAAGCCTTCGACAGAGTTTGGCACAAAGTTATTACGGAAATTAGAATCCATTGGAATTATGGGAAGTCTTTTGGCTTCGGTTACTAATTATTTATCAAATCGAAAACAAAGGGTAGTGATTAATGGTTGTTCCTCTGATTGGCGTGAGATAAGGGCTGGTGTACCCCAGGGGTCAATTCTGGGCCCTCTTTTATTCATATTTTTTATAAATAATATCGTTTACAATATTCACTCGACAATAAAACTGTTTGCGGATGATACCAGTTTGTTTCTAATTGTAGATGACCCACCAGCATCAGCAGCAATTTTAAATTCCGATTTTTACAAAATTCATAAATGATTCAAAGACAAAGGCTGGCTTGTAACTTTTAATCCTCAGAAGACAGAAACGCTAACAATTTCAAGAAAAGTTCAAAAACCCCTACACCCTAGTCTTGTAATGGATGACAGTGTCATATTAGAGACACAAGAACACAAGCATCTTGGACTTTTGATATCAAATGATGGCACATGGTCAAAACATATAGATATGATTATTAACAAATCTTTTACGCGTGTTAATATATTACGTAAATTTAAATTTATCTTAAACAGAAGAACACTTGAGAGAATCTATTTGACTTTTATACGACCAATTTTATAATATGCTGATGTCATCTGGGATAACACAACAGTACATCTTGTGAATAAGATTGAAAGTGTACAAATAGAGGCTGCCAGAATTGTCACTGGGGTACTAGACTTGTTTCTTTTGAAAAACTGTACTGTGAAACTGGTTGGGAAAAATTGAAAGACAGGAGAGAATCATACAGATTGACTTATTTTTATAAAATGACACAACACCTGACACCTCAGTATTTGATTGACATGGTACCACGTAATCTTGGAAATATTCATGACCACAATACACGTAACGTATCGATTATTCCTCCGATTAGAACGAATACGGCTCTTTACTCAAACTATTTTTTGCCAGCCACTGTACGGTCGTGGAATTTACTGCCTTCAAGTGTGAAGACAAGTCCGTCTATTTCTGCATTCAAAAACAGTTTTCATATGCTGGTAAGCGTAAAGGACAAATACTACATGCACGATTGTGAATGCAGTGTTCGTTAAATCTTCATTTATTCGTCAAAAATATAATCGATTCGCCAAATTGCCAGTGTGGAGCAATTGAATCAACCACACACTATTTGTTTCAATGTAATAGATTCACTCGTGCCCGCCAACAACACTTATTTTTTTTAAATCCCATGTATACTGAAGAAATTCTGATGAATGGATCGCAATATCTTAGTGATGATCAAAATGAACATACATTTTGAGTAGCAGGCGTTTCGAAAATTGACTTCACCATTTTCTTTTTAATCATTCTTCCTTTATTTTCTATCTTTATTTTCACATCCTTTTCTATACACTATAAGTCTTAATTACTTAATTCCAACTTATTTCCAATATGCTTAGCATTGCCCAGTAATAATTCATTAATTATTGTTCAAAATTATTTATCAGTCAAATGTATAAATACCAGAATAAGTTTTTCTGTGAAATTCAATGACAATGTAATATTGTTGTCTATTTCTTGATTATACATTTTGAAAAGATAATATCGGGAAACAGATTAATATTAGTCTAACGACTTGTTTCTGAATCCCATTAATGGATTCAAATTTATTTTTGTAAATTGTATATGTGGTTTTATATGTTTGAATTTATTAATAAAATATGTTTACACAAAAGTCACAGAGGTCAAAAAGTAAAAATCTAGATTTTGCGATAAATCGTTAATTGCAATAGCTAGAGGCTTGATATTATATATATGAATAGGTATGGTAAAGCTTAATTTTAATTTTTTTATTTTTTTATTTTTTTTTACTAATCTATTTATTTCTGTTACAAATAAGGTTTGAACATTGCCGTAATATGGCTTAATCTGTCATGATGCACAATTTTCCATTTATTGTGTTGAGTCTTCTGTATTTCATAGCCAATATCTAAAATGATCGAAATTATAAAATATTAACCCTCCAAGTTGCATTGTAATTTTGGACTTTACATTTTAATTTGTATTTGAGTGAAAAGCCATTTAGAATAACCAACATTGTACAAGTTCTTGTGAGAGTTTATGTCATATTGTTTCTTTTGATTATTGATTGCTTTCACAATGTTAAGCCCAGCCTTTTCATAAACTTTCCACNTGTCTTCATGTTTTATGTACTTCATTGTAAGGGTACTCGTCTTGATAAGTTGGACTTTTTTCTAGTTTGATTTTTACTGTGAGTCTTTTTGTGTATTTATTTTTACCCATTCACCACACATAGAGGGAGGGTTTGGATCCAAGAAAACGAGTTTAACCCCACCGTAATTTTTGCCCCTGTCCCAAGTCAGGAATATGTTGGACATTGGCTTGTCCTTGTCTTCTTATAAAATTTTAGTTTCTTGATATTTGGGTTATTGGATGTGGTTTGTTTACATTGATTTATTCACTTTTTTACCTTTTCGGGGCCATTTAGGGCTTACTATATGGTGCGAGGTTCCTCACTGTGTTAAAGACCATATGATGACCCCTAGATATTTTGTTTTTGGTCGTTTTAACCTGGATATGGGATGTTGTCTCCTTGACATTTACCCCATTTCCTTTCTTTTTCATAAAGACAAAAGTTAAATATAAACGAAAGAATGGTGCACAATGAATACTTACTTAGAACATTTCTCTTTCAAATTATAAAACATGAATTCTTTAGAAATTAGAACATGGAGATATAATGCCGTGAAAGAAGATTTTAGAACTTAACGAACAAAGCATAGAAATGGGAACATTTAAAGAAAGGACATACAATATAATAAATTGAGTTCATAGAACCAATAATATGAAATATAAAAACTTCAGAAGTATGGATGAAATAGGATCATTTAAAGAAAGAAAATCAAATATGATAAATTGATGATTTAGAATCTGTAATATAATATATAGATAATGCAGAACTACGGATAAAGAAAAGGAAAACAATAAAAAGAGAAGATGAAAATTTACAGCATGGAATTTCTCTGGTGGCGGAAATGTCCCTCCATACTTATTGCCGTAAATTAAGTTCACTTTTAATCAGTAGCCAGTATGTAAAGTACATTTTTTCGATATGTATGGCGATTCGGTGACCAACGAATGAAGTTGACGTTCAGGGAGACAGGCTAGACGTCCTTTCAAAGATTGCAGGCAACTGTTAACCAACTTCCGGTAAAACAATGACATTACCCGCACTCATGAAACTTCTTAATAATGAATTTCATATGAAAGCAACAAGTCGTTGGAACGACTTAACAAGTCGTGGGAACAACTTTTCAACTCGTGGGAACGACTTCACAACTCGTGGGAACGACTTAGTAAGTCGTGGGAACAGCTTAGTAAGTCGTGGAAAATATTTATTTTAAATATTTTTTTCTCATCACTAAAATGACCCAAATAAGCTTTCATAATTTCAAGATATATTTAGAGGAATAATAAAAAAGGAAAAAAGAGTAGTTTTCTTTATAATAAAAATGTTGCCATGTCTATCGAACACAAGCTAATATATAACACTGGTCAAGTAACACACGAGTAAAAAAAATCAAAAACTGATCGACTATATTATAAACTTCATGAAAGACAAAAGTCAAACTATTATCTTTTTCAATTTATCATTCACAGTATCATTTTGTGTTAAACGTGGGTAAAAACTTTTAATAAGTTTTATTTGTACTATTACTGACTTAATTTCGTTAAGAATTTGACAAAATATTTTGTGAGTTACAATTTAAGAGAATGTACAAGTCAATGTATTTTTGATTCCTTCCTTAATTTTAATGTATATGTTATTTGAATGGTCATTGTATTTGTATATCATGCTAATTATTCTTTGTATATTATTTTTACTTGTATTGTAAATATGTTTATGAGGGCCTTGTGGTAGATTGGTTTGATCCAAACAAGTTTACCCTCTTTAAATAAAGCTATTATTATTATTATTATTATTATTATGAAGAACAGCACTAAATTAGAAAGAAAAGATTCAAAGCGCTAGTATTTTTATAAAACAGTGCACTCAACGTGCTAGTAAGGGTCAAATTTAACCAAATGAAATCAGCGTTTTAGAGACTTCATACGGTTTCCTGGACCTGTTATATTTTACAATGTATATCCTGTCTTTTAAAGAATAAAATTCAAATTCAAATAGCTGCTAACCTTCAAAGGTCTATATAACAAAATACCGAAGTTTCTGTGAATAATTATGCGCATTTCGACACGTTAGTATGGTGCAGATATAGAATGTAACCTCCCGCGCAAGTTAACATGGAGAGCAGTCATGAGAATAGTCCTAAGTAACTTGAAGTTAACTTGGAACAGTCACAGAATCCTGACCAGTCACAGAACACTGACTGCTCTAATTCGTTATAGTCTTGATCCCTGTAACCTACATTTGTATCATATAATCCCTACTGTTCTGACCTGTCAAAGAGCCCTGATTGATCTGGCCAGTCATATAAAATGTAGAGCCTTGATCGCCCTAAAATGTCATATAACCCCGACTTCTCTACCCGAGAAGATAAAATCAATTTATCAAGAAGTTGGATATCATCATTCAAAGTCGGTAAAAGTAAAACAATACAAGAACTGTAAATACTCTAAATTTAACAACATAAAAGCAGTCAGGGCTCTATGAGAGGTCACAGCAGTAAAGATTCAGGGCTCTATAACCAGAACAGGTCATCGCAGACGGTGCTCTTGAAAAGTTCTAAAGTGAACTTGGAGTAGATTCCATGACTGCTCTATGGCTGGTCTAAGTTAACTTTAAAACGCTCCTGTGTGAAGTTATAAGAGCTTTAATGACTCAAGTTAACTTGGCGAGAGGTCACGTCTGTACCCTAGTGTATGTCTCTTCAGTGCAAATCAAATCAAAACATTTGCAATGTGTAAAATTGACAGAGAACAAATTTCCAAAAGGATCTGAATAGAAAAGCTAAAATCAGCTAAGGATACAGCTGTACAAGAGGGAGATAATTCTCTTAGTTTTGAAAAAAAAATCAGAATGAGCGAAGTTGGAATAAACTCCAGAGACCCCGTTAGCTAAAAACATAAATTGATTTTTGGCAGAGTGTTGCCTTATGCCCAGTTGGACCAAAACTGAAGCAAACACTGTTTTACGCTTTTTATGCTCCCGGATCTTTAGATATTGGGCATATCGTTTTTCCCAACCTGTATGTTTGTCTGTCTGTCCGTAACTTTAAGCTGGCTCATAACTTTTGAACCAGATGTGATAGGCCCTTCATATTTGGAATCTGTATTCAATCGGCCTTTCATATTTGGAATGTGTATTCAATCATATAAAACTGAACATCATTATGCAAATTATACTGAGGTCGGGTCAAAGGTCAGAGTCACAGAGGGATTCAGCAATTAACCAGCTTATCAATATTACAAATGAGTTTGGGAAAGCTTTAGAAAGAAATTCGTGTAATATTTTGCGACATTAGTAAAGCCTTCGACAGAGTTTGGCACAAAGTTATTACGGAAATTAGAATCCATTGGAATTATGGGAAGTCTTTTGGCTTGGGTTACTACTTATTTATCAAATCGAAAACAAAGGGTAGTGATTAATGGTTGTTCCTCTGATTGGCGTGAGATAAGGGCTGGTGTACCGCAGGGGTCAATTCTGGGGCCTCTTTTATTCACAATTTTTATAAATAATATCGTTTACAATATTCACTCGACAATAAAACTGTTTGCGGATGATACCAGATAATCAGAGTGCAAAAGACTGATTCTAATTTTGGTAAATTTTCTGAAACTCTCAAAGACCGATTTCTTTTTGGAATTTTACATAGCAACCATATCTTTTTTGATGCCTTATAGTATCAGTGATCATTTTCCATAGTCAGATTGCAAAAATTTTTGATTCTAAGTTTGGTTAATTTCCTAAAACACTCAAAATACTCATTATTTTTTGGAATTCTACCTATCAACCATGTCTCTTTTAATTCCTTACAGTAAAAATGAAGATTTTCAACAGCCAGGTTGCAAAAATCTTTCATTCTAATTTTGGTAAAGTTCCTGTAACTCTCACAGACCCATTATTTTTTGGAATTCTACCTAGCAACCATATCTTTTTGGTGTTTTATAGTTACGATGATTAATTTAGTTTCAAAAACACTGGTATTTTTTACAAGGGGAGGGGTCCAAAAAGGGGTAGCGGATGGATCACAATCTTTGATTGGCTGTTTTTCATAATGTAATTCTATCTAGATTCAAAGACTCTATTCTTCTTCTTAACTAAAATTGAATTTTTTTAGCAAAGAAGAAAATACAGAAAACAAAAAAAATCCATTTTTTCGGCTTGAATTTATTTTCTGACCATCATCTAACTTTTGACCACTTTTTGTGAAATTCCAATAAGATTTAATAACTTAATTTGACTTCTAAACAAGTGTAGACACAGATACATCTCACCAGAATATAAACATTATCCGTGACCTACACATGATGAACCTAATACAAAGGTCAAAAAATTAATGCCTGATTCAGCTTTAAGATAAACTTAATATGGAGAGTATAGGTTTTTTAATTGCTGAGAAATGGACATCAATGCAAAAAATTAACAAAGTCACTGGACAATGAAATTAAGGTCAAGGTTACTTGACAGGTGTCAGTTTGGCATTTATTCTTTGATATGTAACAATAGACTTAATATGGAGAGTCTAGGTTCTTTAATTGCTGAGAAATGGACAAGTGTCAAACTGGCATATATCCATTAATATGTAACAAATAACCTACTATGGGGAATCCATGTTCATATATTGCTGAGAAATGGACATGAATGTAAAAATAATTGAAAAAGTCACTGAACCATGAAATGTATGTCAATGTAACATGACAGGTGTCAAACTGGCATGTACTCATTAATATGTAACAATACACATAATATGGAGAGTCTAGGTTCTTTAATTACCAGAGAAATGGACATGAATGTATAATAATAACAAAGTCACTGGACCATGAAATTTACGTCAAGGTAACATGACAGGTGTCAGACTGGCATGTACTCATTAATATGTAACAATAAACCTAATATGGAGAGTCTAGGTCCTTTAATTGCTGAGAAATGGACATGAATGTAAAATAATAACAAAGTCACTGGAGCATGAAATTAAGGTCAAGGTTACTTGAAAAGTGTTAGACTGGCATATACCCATTTTTTGTAACAATAAACCTATAATAAGGAGAGTCTAGGTCAAGGTAACATGACAGGTGTCAGACTGGCATGTACTGGCATGTACTCATTAAGATGATCAGAAGCATTACAGCAAATATGGTATCTATATATTACAATAGCTCAGAAATTGACTTGAATGTAAAACTATGTCGCAATATGAGGTCAATGTCACTTGACAAGTGGCAGACTGCCATGTACCCACTAAGACGCATCCATACACCTAATATAATGGATCTTTGCATTACCAATACAGTGGAAAGGACTTGAATGTGAAACTATGTCACAATTTTCATGGAGTCATTGAACCATGAACAAAAGGTCGAGGTCATCTCAAACACATGATGCTGGAAAGCTCATAACCAAAGGTGTCTGTGGACCAAAGATGATCTGTGTATGTAGTACAGTTAAAAAGTTATTCAGGTTTTAGAAAAAGTTTTACAACGCCTCCGTAGCCAACAACCCCGGAAAGCAATGCCTATGTCTCGCTTTCAGCGACTTTTGTCGGTGGGGAGACAAAAAATTATTAAAAATTTAACTCCTATATATGTATTCAGATTTTCTTCAAACTTTCTGACATGCTGAACATTTTTGCAATTTAACATTAACCTCTGTCTTTTATAGATTCTATGATAAAAAATAAAAAATATAATTTTGATAAGTTTTCAGAAAAAGGGCAATAACTCCAAAATGGGAAATCAGATTTTCTTCAAAATCACAGGGTTGGTAGATCTTGTCATGATGATCACTTTTACTCTGTCAGATTTTTAGCTCACCTGACCCCTTCGGGTCAGTGTGAGCTATTGCCATCACTTGGCGTCCGTCGTCCGTCCGTCTGTCCGTCCGTCCGTCCGTTAAACTTTTCACATATTCATCTTCTCCTCTGAAACCACTGAAGCAAATTCAACCAAACTTTACAGGAATGATGTATGGAAGGTCCTTTACAAAGATTGCTCATTTCGTTCCGATCGGATAAAAAACATGGCCGCCAGCGCGGAACTTATGTTTAACATTGGACCCTATGGGAAAATTCACATTTTCTTCTTCTCCTCTGAAACTGCTGAAGCAAATTCAACAAAACTTTACAGGAATGATGAACTGAAGGTCCTTAACAAAGATTGCTCATTTCGTTCCGATTCGATAAAAAACATGGCCGCCAGCACGGAACATGGTTTAACATTGGACCCTATGGGAAAATCACATTTTCATCTTCTGCTCTGAAACAGCTGAAGCAAATTCAACCAAACTTTACAGGAATGATGTATGGAAGGTCCTTTACAATGATTGCTCATTTTTTTCCGATACGACAAAAAACATGGCCGCCAGGGCGGAACTTAGGTTTAACATTGGACCCTATGGGAAAAATCACATTTTCATCTTCTGCTCTGAAACCACTGAAGCAAATTCAACCAAACTTTACAGGAATGATGTACTAAAGGTCCTTAACAATGATTGCTCATTTCGTTCCGATTCGACAAAAAACATGGCCGCCAGCACTGAACATGGTTTAACATTGGACCCTATGGGAAAATCACAATCTCTTCCTCTCCTTTTCATCGACTGCTCCGTGAAACAGCTGAAGCAAATTCAACCAAACTTTACAGGAATGATGAATGGAAGGTGTTTTACAAAGATTGCTCATTTCTTTCAGATCCGATAAAAAACATGGCCGCCAGCGCGGAACTTAGGTTTAACATTGGACCCTATGGAAAAAATCACAATCTCTTTCTCTCCTCTGAAACCACTGAAGCAAATGCAATCAAATTTTACAGGAATGATGAACTAAAGGTCCTTAACAAAGATTGCTCATTTCGTTCCGATCCGATAAAAAACATGGCCGCCAGCACGGAACATAGTTTAACATTGGCCCTATGGGAACTTCTCCTCTGAAACCACTTAAGCAAATTCAACCAAATTTTACAGGATTGATGTATGGAATGTCCTTTACAAAGATTGCTCATTTCGTTTCCATCCAATAAAATACATGGCTCCCAGCGCAGAACTAAGGTTTAATGTTGGACCCTATGGGAAAATTTACATTTTCTTCTTCTCCTCTGAAACCGCTGAAGCAAATTCAACCAAACTTTACAGGAATGATGAACTGAAGGTCCTTAACAAAGATTGCTCATTTTGTTCTGATCCAATGAAAAACATGGCCGCCAGCACAGAACAAAGTTTATTTTGGTCCTATGGGAAATTCACATAAAAAACATGGCCAACATACAGAACATCGAAAAATCCTGCTGTTCAGCATTTTGTCAGGTGAGCGATACAGGCTCAGTGTCTGAGCCTCTAGTTTATATCTGTTGTGGTTTTCGAGTATTTACCAATAAATTTTTGACAAAGGATATGTCTGGCTAACCCTTGCATCGCTTAAATTTGCACATTGATCTAATGCAGCAGCCATAAAAATTAGTCCTACAATATAAGACTTCGTATGTTGCCATGTTAACGTCCACATTTGCTTTTTATTATACTGTTGTTTACTTTTTATTTTTATTTTTTATATGCGGCAACATATGAAAAAAAATATAAAAAGTAAACAACAGCATAATAAAAAGCAAATGTGGACGTTAACATGGCAACATACGAAGTCTTATATTGTAGGACTACCATAAAAATATAATATAATTCTTCAACTATGTTAACAATTTCTTTAAAAAAAATGATGTGATCACTCATGCATGACAGAGGCCAGTGCCGCCATCTGAGCACGAGACCGGTATGTACTCCTCAAGATGTAACTGCATGCTAAATATTAAGTGGCTAGGGCTACTTATATAGGCTGTACAAACTGCTTGCTAAAAACTTTAGTGATCATTATGCATGACTAAAGGGCCAAGGCTACCATCTTGGCTAGAATCGATATGTTACACTTCAAAACACAACTGAATGTGAAATATCAAGTGCTTAGGTCTACTGGTACGGGCTGTACAAACTGCTTGCTAAAAACTTGAGTCATTCATGCGTGACTAAACGGCCAGGGCCACCATCTGGCATGGAATATGTATGTAATTCCCAAGACGCAACTGCATGTCAAATATCAAGTGCCTAGGACTACTGGTATAAGCTGTATAAACTGCTTGCTAGAAACTGAGCGATTGTTCATGCGTGATTTAGGGACCAGGGCCATAAACTAAGTAGGGATTTGAGCTGTACCCATACTAATGCTACTGCACATCAAATACTATGGACCTACAACTAACATAAGCTTGTTAATTCACAATAGTTTATAATTGTTGACACCGCCGCTGTCGCCAGAAAGGCCATCCCCAAGTCTCGCTTTCGCGACTTTTCATCGCGGGTGAGATAAAACAGCTATTTACCCCTATGTGCTATTTTTAGTAACGACAGCCATATGGTTTGGTCCTCGGACTTGTAGGATATTATTTTGAAACAGGATACCATGGTAATGATCAGGCCAAGTTCGGATAAAATTGGTTCAGCAGTTTCAGAACATTTTTTAAAAGTTTACTACGGATGGGCGAGGGACCCCAAGTGATGGCAAAAGCTCACACGACGGTAGAACCTTAGGGTCAGGTGAGATAAAAATAAGAAAGTACCCACATAAATAAAATTACCTACAGTGTGTGATTTTCCAATTGTCTCTGTGAGAAATATGAAAAAGGAAATGAGGTAATGTAAAGGAGACAACATACAATCTCCAGGTTAAAACGACCCAAAACAAAGCATATAGGGTCATCATACTGTCTTTGACACAGTGAGTAAGCCCCAAAAAGTAAAGAGCTAGAGAATGTGTAAGACACGGATGCCCTGTCAAAAGATTTATCGCAAGGGATAACCTCATATCAAAATGTAGGTCAAAGCCGCCTTATTGTCAATGATTTGGGTAGTACTCATCAAGGTAATTAATTTAATGAAATATCATTGTCCTATAATGTATAGTTGTTGAGAAATGGACTTAAAACTTAAAACTGAACCAGCCTCACTCAAGCATGAAATATATGTCAAAGAGTCAAACTATCTAGTGACCCATGTAGTCAAAGTACTATCCAAGATCTACCTTCTGACCTATTATCATTGTTAAATCTCTTACAGTTTCTGAGATATCGGCTTCAACGGAAAACTTAACCGGATGTTCTAACGTACGGACAGATAGACGCATGGAAAGACGGACAAGGGTAACACTTTATGCCCCTTCCACATTCGTGGACGGGGCATAAAAAGTGAATAAATCAATGGAAACAAACCACATCCAATAAGCCAAATATCAAGAAACTTAAATGTTATAAGAAGACAAGGACAAGCCGGATATCACTAACTAAAATTAACTCCAAATAGATCTGCACCAATCTAACACGTAGGCAGCAACTCAAAAATTTTAATTCATCACTAGGTTTAAATCAATTCAGGGGGGTTCTCTTTATCTTTCTTTTTATGAATTTCCCATAGGGTCCAATGTTATTCTATATTCCATGTTGGTGGCCATGTTTGATGATGGATCGCCACCAAACTAAAAACACCTAGTCGGGACAACATCAGTTTAATTTGATCCAAATTTAGATTTAATTCAGTGTTTCTGTAGAAGATCTCCATAAGATCCAATGTTGACATTGTTAAAGGTACCACACCAGGACTATTGTGACCAAGTTTGGTTTCAATTGAAACAGCAGATTCAGAGGAGAAGTTTACAAAAGACAGATGACCAAGTGATACCAAAAGCTCACCATGGCTATATTCATTACAATGGACAATAAAGCCAAGAGATGGCATAAGATCACCCTTACTATAGCCATTGCAATGGACAATAGGGCCAAATGATGGCAAAAGCTCACACTGTCTATAACCATGCAAGTGAGCTAAAGAGAAAAAACTTTAAATGCATGGTGTACTTCTACTTATACTGAAGCATTCCTGCAAGTTTGCTTGAAAGTACCAAGGGTTTTTTTAACAGTTTGGGATAATGAAGGCATAACTTTTTAAAACTTCAATAACCTAAAATGACAGTCTAATGACAGCTTAAAAATCCAGCAAAAAATGAAAAACGAGAATAGAGCAGTTGGAAATGATAGCAAATCCTCTCTCCAGATTTTTTTTTGTCCCCCGCCGCACCGCGACGGTGGGACATAGTAATGGTCTGCGTCCGTGTGTCCGTCCGTCCGTCCGTCCGTCCGTCTGTCACACTTTCTTGTGGACGCAACTCCTCGGAAACCGTGTATTGGATTATGTTCAAATTTTGTAGGATTGTTAGTCACTATATGTACTAGATCATATCGCAGCACCATTTTGATTTGTCAATTTTTATAGGAGTTATGGGACTTTGACGATTTTTTGCAATACTATACAACTGGAGATCTTGTGGACACAACTCCTCGGAAACCGTGTATTGGATTTTGTTCAAATTTTGTAAGATTGTTAGTCACTATATGTACTAGAACATATCGCACTGCCATTTTGATTCGTCAATTTTTATAGGAGTTATGGGACTTTGACGATTTTTAGCAATACTATACAAATGGAGATCTTGTGGACACAAGTCCTCGGAACCCGTGTTTTGGATTTTGTTCAAATTTTGTAAGATTGTTAGTCACTATATGTACTAGATCATATCGCACTGCCATTTTGATTCGTCAAATTTTGTAGGAGTTATGGGACTTTGATTATTTCCACATTGTTATGCAATGGCAAATCTTGTGGACGCAACTCCTCAGAAACTGCTGGTCAGAATTCATTCAAATTTTACAGGATTGTTAGCCACCATTAGTACAAGATCATATCGCCTTGCCATTTCGAGTCTTCAAATTTTGTGGGAGTTAAAGGACTTTGATTATTTCCACATTGTTATAAAATGGCAAATGTTGTGGACGCAATTTTTTTCGTCAAATTTTGTGGGAGTTATGGGACTTTGATTATTTCCACATTGTTATACAATGGCAAATCTTGTGGACGCAACTCCTCAGAAACCGATAGTCCGAATTCATTCTAATTATACAGGATTGTTAGTCGTTATATGCAATAGATCATATCACATCGCCATTTTGATTCAACAAATTATAAGGGAGTTATTGTACTTTATCGACTTAATGCATACTACAACATAGGGAGACTTTCTGGACACATCTCGTTATACTCCAGTTAAGGGATTTTGCTGAAATTTTGCTTAGCTATTTGCCACCTAATGCAGTTGATCATATCCTGCCGCCATTTTGATTCTCAAAATTTTACATGAGAAATTGGACTTCACTGACTTTTCTGCGGCGGCGGGGGACATAGCTACGCGTAGCAATCTTGTTCACATGTCAAGTTTAGACTACTAAACAATCAGCAGCTGACACCATCACTGAAGATGCAAATTTGTATTGAAAACTAAAGACAAGCTTTAACCGAAGTCTCTTGTGCATTATTATGCCTCTATCTGCTCCGAGTTTTAACAAAAAACTTTAACCTGAATCATCCATGCGTAAAAAAAAGAAGTCAAAGTGACCTAATTGTTATCAGGAACCTCTAGACTATCCAAGAAACATCCACTAACAATATTCCGCTACCTGCTCTGATTTCTCCTTTCATGACCTTAACAAAAAAACTTCAACCCTAGTCACTCGTTCAGAAATGAAGGTCAAAGTTACCTTATTTTAATCAGGAACCTCGCGACTATCCAAGGCCCATACAAAGGCCCATCCACCTACAAAATATTATTCCTTTTCCTGCTATATCACATCAGATCTGAAGCTCATTTGATTTATGACTTGTAGTTCAGTAGATATATGGACTGTTACTTGTTGAATGCGAATGGGCAAAACACTATAACCCTCTCAAACCTCAAAGTACCAATGGTTTATATAATTAGGAGGTACCACCCATACTTAAAATTTTGGTGCCGGCAGACAGACAATGTATAGAAGCAAGACAACTGATAGTGCTGGACTAAGTGCAGGGGACAATATTAAGACTTTTCAAAATTAGATAAATTAAACTGAACAAGTCCAAAGAAAGCTTGAAAATATTAATCTGGAAAAAAATTCAAAAGAAAAACAAAATGTGTGATGCACATCTACAAGCATTCTTGCATCCAGCATCATTTAATCTAGATATGAAATGGTCGACTACCATAGTGTCTGACTATTTAACACGACATGATCAAGTAATTTGAGGAAAAATTTGAGTTGTCAAATATTGGACTCACAGGATCAATTCCACATTAAAATCCTGGAAGACAATGTTTCTATGTGCACCATTCGGACAATGATTAATTTTAGAACTGGTGATGAATGTCTTCCCTGTCTCTAAGCCATAAGATGAATTGACCATTCCTATGATATTTAATTGGTGTTTTACGAACAAATAATGACAAGATCTTGCATTGAAACAAGATATTTACAACATGAATAATACATGAACAAATCTTATTTTTTCAATTTATTGAATATTTTTATCTTTCAGTGATCAGTTTGTAGAAACTTTCAAAGTGTCATTATATTTTGTCCTCGTGCATTCTGTGTCCACAGTTGTACCTACAAAAAAAAACAAAACATCAATTAATGGATGTACCACTAGTTCTATCATTAAAGTAATCACCTGACAAAAATAAACAAGAAGTGTTATTGTAAAATAACAAAAAACAGAAGTTACATTATTTTAGTTTCTTCAGATAACTAGGCTTGTTTAGGGGGTCCAAGTAAGTCGGAACTTAAATATTCCTTTGAACGTTGAAGATATCCCAAAAACAATTAAAGTATCCCATATCATAAATATACCATATCCTGATATACCCTAAACAAGCCTCAATAACAATTTCAACAACTTTGTCTCTTCATGTCACCCAATTGAAACAGCTTGAATCATTTGTGCTGATTTGGGATGATGAATTCACTGCTTCAGCATTCATTTGCATATGTATCAAATAATTATAACATTAAGAATAAAAGAAAATGTGTCCATGGGACACGGATGCCCCCGCCATACAGTTATATCGGCAAACAGGAAGTAGATGAGCGACAGACTTGAAAGGGGAAGACACGGCACAACTCATCATACCAAAGCTCCAGAACAAATATCAAATCATTCCTGCATGCATATCTTTGACGAAAATTACAGACATACGGAGGGACCGACAAGGGTAAAATTTAATGCCCCCGCCCATCACCTAACGGAGGAGGCATAAAAATTGTTAGCACTAAAATGCAATATATGAGTTAGAAAAAGCTGCAAATTTTAACAACTCATTACAGAAATATAACTATAGCTGTTGCCCCATGGCAACCAATGCCTCCGCTCACTGCAAATTCAAGTGTGTGTGGTCACATTACAAGTATTGACACGATGATATACCTCTCCCCCTTTTCCAGAAAATATACAAAGTTGAATTATCGACCTTTCAAATTCTCGAGCACGTGTGGTGAGCCCTTTCTACGAGTGGTAAGCAACCTATACAGCTTTATCCAATTTGAGGCACTTATAATTTTCTCGATTTTCTTTTCAGTTTCAAAGGCAATGACAACAATTTTAGAAGATTAGAGCCCAAATTTATTTCTATCAGTGCAAGACAGCCTTCCATTCAGGTTTCATCTAATTTTAGGCAAATTTAATTTTAATTTTTCAGTTTCCATAGTTACAGCTTTAAAAAAGATGAGTGTATGTGTGTGTGTGTACATCTACTGTAAGGGTCTGTAAGTCTCGTCATGTGACACCGAGAAATCACGATAAATCTGCAATTTGAAAACGTCTCCCGCCAAAATATGACGTTGCAAGATTATGACGTTCAACGTTTTTGCCTGAAACGTCATATGTTTTTGTTAAAATTGAAACTTCCGGGTACAAATTATGTACCCGGAAGTTCTAAAATTGGACGAGACTTACAGACCCTATTGTAAGTTAGATTTCTTTAAAGTTGTTGAAACTTCTGAAAAACATCAAGATTTAGTATTTTTATTTGTATGGACAGACAAACGGACTGACGGAGAAATCAAACGGAAGGACTGACGAGGGAAAATCAATATGGCCCGATTTTTGTTGCAGGGGCATAACAACTTTTCAGCAAATAAATTGAATTCATCAACAAGTATAGACACAGATATGTCTCGCCAGAATATAAACATTTTCATCTGCTAATGATGAACCTCATCAGAAAATTGATGGCCGAATTTTAAAAAAAATTAAATACGTCAATGGACCATGACATTGAGTCAAGGTAAGGGACCGACCATTTAACCTGAAGGGGGGGGGGGTTATGGTTTTTTTTCCTAGACAGAAAATTTTTTTCGCGCTTCGCGCGAAACAAATTATTTATTTTTTGCACGCGTATCAACAAAATATTTTTTTTCAAAATTAACATTATTTTTTTGGGCAGAAAGCCTCATTCAGAAAATTTTTTTTCATCATTTTGACAGCCAAAATATTTTTTTCACATAAAATCAGATCCAAAATATTTTTTTAGAAAAAAACCATAGCCCCCCCCCCCTTCAAGTTAAATGGTCGGTCCCTAACATGCCAAGTGTCAGGCTGACATCAAACAACTAACGTATGTTTATAAGTATTGTTGCTACAATTGTCACGAATATGAATGTAAAAAAAATAACAGTGACAAATAATAATGACGTTACTTAACAGGTGTCAGACTGGCATTTATCCATTAATATTTAACAATAAACCTATTATGGAAAATCTAAGTTTAAAAAATTAACAAAGTCACTGGACAATTAGGGTCAAGGTTACTTGACAGTTGTCAGACTTACACGTATTCTTTAATATGTAACAATAAACCTAACTGTGAAGAGTCTAGGTTCTTTTATTGTTTAGATATGAACTTGAATGTAAAACTAGGGAATGCGTCTATAAGACACGGATGCCCCGCCAATAGATTTATATCAACAGATAACCAATCACACTTGGCATAAAATTAGTTCCCTGTCACTGGATTGTGATGGAATCAGAAAGTGTTGTTACAGATGATTGTTTAATGAACATTACAGACGATTTTTTGGATGAATATTTGTGAGTAATGAATCTTAACAAAAAATATCCCAACTGAAATAAATGAAGCATAAAATATAGGTCAGGCTTTCAAATTATATATATGAATTATGTAGCACTAAAATCACGTTGATTAATTTGATAAAATATCACTAATGTGTAGTAGATAAGAAATGTACCTAAACCAAAAAACAATTAACTAAGTTATTCAAGCGTAAAATGTTAGCCATGGACACCTAACTGCTGGGGATATTGGTAGTTCTCTTTTAGATGACTGTTGCAGTGTAATATCATGATGCTACAATACAAAATAGTTGAGAAATAGTCTTAAATGCAAAACTTAACCAAAGTCACTGAAGCATAAAATGTAGGTCAATGCTACCTAATTGTCAATAATTTGGGTAGTACTCATCAAGGCAATTAATTTGTTGAAACATCATGACCTTACACTGTGTAGTTGTTGAGAAATAGACTTAAATGCAAAACATCACCGAAATCACTGAAGCATAAAATGTAGGTCAATGCTACCTAATTGTCAATGATTTGGATAGTACTCATTAAGGCAATTAATTTAATGAAATATCATAGTCTTATAATGTGTAGTTGTTGGGAAATGGACTTAAATGCCAAACTTAACCAGAGTCACTCAAGCATGAAATGTAGGTCAAAGAGTCAAACTACCCAGTGAACTGTGTAGTACTATCAAAGATCTACCCAATGACTTATTATCAGTGTTCTACCTCTTACAGTTTCTGAGAAATGGACTTAAATGCAAAACTTAAACAGAGTCACTAAAGCATGAAATGTAGGTCAAAGAGTCAAACTACCCAGTGAACTGTGTAGTACTATCAAAGATCTACCCACTGACCTATTAAAAGTGTTCTACCTCTTACAGTTTCTGGGAAATGGACTTAAAGGCAAAACTTTACCGGACGGACGGACGGATAAGTAAATACCGAAGTTACTGTGAATTCAATTTCTGCATATGCGCATTTCGACAATTTATATCTCTTCAGTGCAGATAAAATCTAAACGTTTGGAAGACCATAACCTCAAAGATATGTTAAAACTGATAGAGAACAAATAACCAATGTGATCTAAATATAAAGCCAAAATCAGCTAAGGACAAAGCTTTGCATGAGGGAGATACTCCTTAGTTTTCAACAAAATTTACAAAAGTTTAGATATTGTAAGGTTCCAAATATAATCGGCTTTCCGGTCAGCACCGAAGTACTGACTACTGGGCTGGTGAATACCCTCGGGGTAGGGTAACAACACTATATGTCTCTTCCACATTCGTGGCCGGCGGGGCATAAAATTAACAAAGCCACTGGACCATGAAATTGAGGTCAAGGTTAAATGACAGGTATCAGACTGATTTAGATGAAGCATTACACCAAATATGGTATCTCTATACATTACAATGGCTCAGAAAAGCTTACGACGAGAGGAATCCAAAGAAAAAAAATCCTATTGAAACCGGATGAAAAGTCAAAGTTTTAGGTAATCCACATATTTGCCATTTTGACAACATTGGGCTCCTCATATCTCGGAATGGAAACAAGTTATCAAAAATTTATGGTACAGCACAATGTCAATTTTTCCATTATTAATCCATTGCAAAAAACTGCATCAAAATCGGAATAAAAATTTCATCACAACCAGGCGCTTTTCCGTTACGAAAACAGCGACTGAAAAAAAAACAGCCATACGAAAAACAGCGGTGATGTCGGTAACTGACAAAAATAAATGTTCGCTGATGTCCGTAACTGAAAGTGAAGATATCCGTAACTGGTATGGAGAAGGAGAACGATTGAATGAACTGGGGAGCAGTATTTGACAGATTTGTGAATCTTGTCGTTTCATTTTGTTTCAATATATTGGTCAGGTTACAAGTTTATTTCAAAAAGCAGACAACAATTTAGACGACGGAACTGAAGTTGTGCAAAGTATTGAATAAAGTTATATTAATTTGCCGTCGTTCGTCCACTTTGTACGTTCTTTTAGAAAATTGATTTCTCGTAGAATTAGATACTACACACTGCAGCTTTTTCTTAATGGTGTCACAAGGCAGTTGAAAGTCGAGCTGTTGTCGAATATACACTTTGTGATCGTTCAGTTAAATTTATTTCCGATTTGTTAAGCATCACCAAAGGAGTTCAATGAAGAGTTCCTGATCAAATATGTTTTGTAGCAATTATGCTCCCTCTGGTAGGACATACGGAAAAATGGCATTTTATTGTTTTTCGTGTGCATTTCCCTGGTGAATTGTGGTATGTGATTGTAATGTTCGGCCATTGTAAGTGTTTCCTGTTATCTTTGCTTCATTTATTAGAAATGTATCTGTGATATAGTTGTTTGATGTTTGTATATTGCATTGTGGTAAAACCAATGCAAACGAAATAAACCAACAAAGTCGAATTTATGCTGAAAGGGATGGCCTTTCTTTTTATTTCGTGTTTTCTATCTAAATATCTAAAGTTTACAATTTTTGTTTAAAACTAAGGAGTATCTCCATCGTGCATAGCTCTGTCCTTAGCTGAATTTTGACTTTTCTATTTAGATCCTTTTTATTATTTGTTCTCTATCAGCTTTTACACTGCCGAATGTTTTGGATTTTTCTGCACTGATGAGACATAAGTTGTCGAAATGCGCATATGCAGAAAACACTTTTTGTTATTCAATAACTTGGCTTTTCTTAGAATAAATTATTAAATTATTTTTTAACAATAAATTTGTAATTACACTTTATATTTTATAATTACAATTAATTAATTTGTAATTACGATTTGTAATTGCACATTAAAAAAAATGTGTTGTGTCCCTAATAAGCTTTGTATAATGAATAATCTTTATTGCATTAGCAAAAACATTGCTGTAGCAAATACAGCTGTACATATTTTGAATTGACAATAATAGCATATAACAGAGAACAAAATGGATTGAAGAAAAAAAAACACATATATATTAAGATAATACATCTGATCTTAATTTCCAGGCTACCTTTCAATAAAGGCACAACTTTTTGGTAAGGCCTCTTGATTTTGCCTGTAATAAGTCAGTAAGCTTCTTAGAATTTGGCCATGAACAATAATATTTAGGTAAAAATATTCTACATAAATGGCAGACAAGGATAAAATGGTATTCGTTTTCTATACAGTTCATATTAAAACAAATGCATTTACGCTCATCTCTAGGAATATTTGTACATCTTCCAACTTCAACATTTAGTTTCAGTTTACCACTGCGTAGTTTTGTTAACAATTGTATATCGAAACCAAAATCTAAGTAATTTTCATAACAAAAATCATATTTAAAACTCTATAAATATGAAGTTTCTCACATTCTTGCAATAATGCACACCAATTTTGATAAAAATGGTCATTAATTCGACTAATAATAAATGATAACGTCACTTTATAATTGCCCTGATTTATCCATACATAATTCAGGCCTACACTGAACAATAAGTCACGAACACATGAGGCCCAATTTTTTTTTACAATTATTGGCATCATTTAAGTATAAATTATAAACATCAAATACAATATTTGGTTTATCTAAAATTATATGAAACCAATATCTAATAATTCTATGTTTACGCAATACATACATGGGTAGTTTACCAAGCTCACCACTTAAAAAAATTAATGGTGAATTTTTACCAACTTTGAGAATTGATCTACAAAAACGATTTTGACTCATATCTATATCACTTGCCCGATGAATACCCCAGACCTCTGATGCATAGTTTAAAATGGATCCAACCATGCTATCAAACAAGTAACACTGTTGTTTAAATCCGATACATATTTGTTTTAAAGAATCTAAAAGCGACGAAAGAGCTCTGGAACCCTGTTGTGCTAATCTTTTCTGTATGTTTCACTTAGCTTTGTTCTTGTTTCTGTTGTGGAAAATATTATAAAATAAGTCTTGTCATTCATTTAGAGTATGATCAGCGGTATTTCACTATAGGTTTGGATTTCCTCATTAGGGGCAAATTAATATTTTTGGCGAAATTCCCAAACGGCAAATTATGGGCGAAAAATCGTTTTGGCGATATCCGATGAATGAAGAAAACTCTATAATCATTTTGGATTGGAGGCTTAAAACAAAGGAATCAATTCACATTTTATTGGGCAAGACGTCTAGCGGGTCTTTAAAACGAAAAAAGATTGTGGTCGAACTTCTCTTACACATTTACTCTTCTACCTTTATTTGTTTTAATTAACACTTTAAAATTTGTCTGTGCGATGGTTTCGGAATTTTTTAGTTTGCCCTCAGGCCATAAAAATGGACGAAATTGTATTTCGAGTTATCCGGTTATAAGTGAAAACTTTTGAAGTATTCATGGTTCTAACCCGAAACTTTATATGCCAGTTGAACCGATGATGATAGACTTTTGTATGATATACCTAGGACATAATCTTAGGGGACCAAGAGCGAAAAAACAACAGCGTTTGACTGGAAGTTTATGTATAACTTGGATTTTATCGGTTGTATTTTAAAAGGGTATATTTGGAACCTCTCTGTTGATCCGTTCTGAGTTTGGTCAAGAAGTGGTATCATCATAATTATATACAAGCTTAAAAAGGGACACAACACAATGTTTTTAATGTGCAATTACAAATTAATAAATCGTATTTACAAATTACTTAATTGTAATTTCAAATTAGTAAATTGGTATTACAAATTAGTAAATTGTGATTACAAAATAATCATAAAAAGTACAAATTCGAATTAAAAAGCTCATCTTGGTCAAGACTGTTCAGAAATGTTAAATATCTTTCGGTGATAATCGATGATGATAATATAAATAAAATAAAATGATTGTAATTTTTGTAATTTTCTGAAACTGTCAAAGACCCGTTTTCTTTTGATTTTACAAACGATACGTGAAACGGGAGACTGATCATGTCCACATGATGGTAAGTTAAGGCAATAGGGGCGACGGAGCTAAAGTTTGTTCGACTGATCCTCAAAAACAAGAATTAGAAATGACAAATATATAACATAAATCTACAGTTACGGACATCTTTATCCGAAAATTGAATATCAGTTACGGATATTAGTTTCTTCAGTTACCGACATCACCGCTTTTTTCACCGGTAGAGGTTATATCTCTGTTCAGCGATTAAACTATTAAAAATCCTTTAGCAGTTCAAATCCAAATAAAGTAATACATCGAATAAGTTAAGAAATGCTGAAGAATAACAAAATCGACGGTCATAATTTTTAGCCGAAACTGCGTCCGCCATCTTGGGATAGATATCGGTAACTGCAGTTACGGATATCACATTTACCCCAGTGACTACGTGGCGTATGAAGCAAAGCTCTACAAGCAGGTTCTGATGATATATGGCAGAATCAGGGGTACTTTACTCATTTGCATAGCTGCCATCTTGTGACTCTTGCTTGTCGGCAATGTTTAGTTGAAATGTATAGGGGATATATTGAAATTTTTCAAAATTATCTAATAATACACTTCAGAACAAATTTGTACGCATCTATCAAAATATTCTGCACATTGTTTACATCTATATTATACATAAATATTTATCTGTAATAATGAAAATTTCCGGCCAATCAAGTTAAGTTTGAAATTCGAAGCTGGATAATGACATTTTGACTGTAGAAGCCATTGTAAAACTGCCGAGTAAGCTATCTTGGACAGAAAAATACAATTCAAAGATAAATATGTAGCAAATTCAGTTGTCCGCATATGACGGTGAAATATAAAACACATAGATTCCTAAACAGTTATACCATTTAAACTTACTCATGAAAGTTTGCGGCCAAATTAAATTAAAAATGTGTAATTCCAAGCTTTCCAGCTACGGGAATTCCTTCTACAGACTGATTTTAACCACAATTTCTATGCTTTAACTTTTCATTACGAAAGAGAACATTAATACAGTACTTTAAAAAAAGACGGGGGTAGTATTAAAATAATCCGGAAAATTGAGAGTTAAACTTTAATAAAGGGAAGTAATTCATAAAAAAGGGGCGTGGTCACGTGGTTTTATCTCATGAATAAAATACCCCGATTCTTCCTTATGTCTCATCTGGTGCAGGTTTTTGTCTACTACATGCATATTTTAGAAACTGGTAAGGATTAGTTATAACATCTATAATGGTTAAATTGCACTGACTATAAAGCATACGGAGAAGCTCACTCTATCTACATTATCCACCGTCCTTGACCAGTTATCGCGTACGATTGCGAGTCGAGTGCACCCCTCTTTGAACATAATAGTCATCAAATGAAAACCTTTTTGTTTGAATAAATATATTGAGATACATCGAAAACTGTTTTATGCAATTTCAACCCCGGAATTAAAATGGTTTTTTATGTCATTACATCTTACATAATACACGAAATCGGAACCGGTTTCGTTTCCCTTGACCGCTAGAGGCCCTGACTGCTCTGACACTAGGCGGGAATGGTATTGTAAATCACAGGTAAAGATCTATATATGAGACAGGGCAAAACTGATCTCACGATAGATTATGAGTTTCCTAGTCCGTTCGCCACATCTAACGGAACCACTTAAGATAGATGGATAGACATAAACATCGATGAAATCCTTGACCGGGAAATCTGCATTGATAAATAAAAATTATTGTGAAGTCATTTCTTATCCAATTTCAACGAAATTTTCACCATTAAAGCTGGGACTAATATAACAGGGATTTGAAACTATTTAGCAGGTTTGGGGAAACCCCAATTGGGCTATTATATCCCAATTAGGCTTTTATATCCCAATTGGGATATTCGGTTACATCCCAATTGGGGTATTTGACCAGTTTTTATGAATCATTTTTTCACATTTCAATGCCGCATAATGAAACATAAAATAGGAGGAACTTCGTGATTTTAGTCATCAAATGACATATCGACATCTTTTTATTAATGCTGCATTTCACCAGCCACAAACATTTTAAGAATGTAAAAGTATGCATTTGATTCTGGCATAATTCCAGGTTATCGCAATTTCAAATAGTTAGATTATCAAGGCATGAGAAACGAGATGTCTGTGAAATACTTTAAGAATAAATTTGAAGTTAAGTTTGTAAAATATGCAAAGATATTGAGGTTTCAAACACCATTGCTAAAACCTACATTTTGCACATTCATAGCATTTTCTAAAACATAGACAAAGAGAGGTAACTCTAGAGGAAATAAAAAATCGCATTCATTTATATTTTCTCCATACTTTATTTGCTTACTAATGAAAAACTTCGTTTATCATACTATCACAGTTTGCTTAATTTGACTCTAGATAGATATTTCTTCAAGAGAAGCAGCATTGAATGGTTGCTAACTCCTTAAAGCTTAAGTTATCGCTTAATCAAAGTGACTAATTCTTTTTATCATTAAACGATCTGCAGAAAATTTGCAGCATCCTTTTGACAACAGAAGTATATCCCCTGAAAGCTCTAACCCTATAGATTTATTATTTCCATGTATCATAATGCAGCAATAAACCCCTAAATTGTTATTAACAAATAACTGGTTAAATATCCCAATTGGGATATAGCTATATATCCCAATTGGGATATAATAGCCTTATTGGGATATAATAGCCCAATTGGGGTTTCCCTCAACCTGTTTAACAAACCAGTTTGATCAAATAATAAGTGGTGTTCAGCTGTAACTTTTGATTTACCTAACATAAAATTATTCTGAAAAATTTGCTGAAAAGCCGATTTATCGCAAATTTACAACATTAAATTTTCATTTAAAGAGCAATCAAATACTTATAAAAATGGATAATAAATGCACCATGATTATGAAAAAGAAAGGAAATGGGGTAAATGTCAAGGAGACAACATCCCATATCCAGATTAAAACGACCCAGAACAAAGCATCTAGGGGTCACCATACGGTCTTCAACACAGTGAGGAACCTCACACCATATAGCAAGCCCTAAATGGCCCCAAAAAGGTAAAAAGTGAATAAATCAATGGAAACGAACCACATCCAATAACCCAAATATCAAGAAACTAAAATTTCATAAGAAGACACAGACAAGCCAGTAACCAACACATTCCTGACTTGGGACAGGCGCAAAAATTGTGGTGGGGTTAAACTCGTTTTCTTGGATCCAAACCCTCCCCCTATGTGTGGTGAAAGGCTAAAAAATAAATACACAAAAATACTCACAGTAAAAATCAAACTAGAAAAAAGTCCAACTTATCAAGACGAGTACCCTTACAATGAATTACATAAAACATGAAAACAATACACACAGGTACTATCTGGACAAATGCTCGCAGTTACTGACAGCTAGCTAAGGACATAATTTCCGTTGACTAAGCTATCAAGCCTTCTTACATATGAAACTTCCATTGAAATACTTCTAAACAGATTTGGTATAACAACATCATCAATTATGAAAGAAGAACATGATATTGTGCAATGCCAAATACTGCCAATATGAAAAATTGTTTAAATTTAGTTATGGTGTAAAGCATTTAGGAGATGATCAATGTTTTTGCCAACAAAAACCAAAAGTAAAGACTTAACAACAATACTGTATTTATATCCTTTATGAATTAGTTTGTTCAATGGGTTAATAAGTTTGGAAGGACAATTTTTGAATTTATGCGCTTTGTAAATGATATTGCCATAGAGGTTTGGATGTGAAATGCCCTGATGTATAAGAGCCCTGCATGTAGAACCAAATTTTCTTAATAAGTCAATGTATCTATAATAAAATTTAGAGAATGTTTTTATTAATTTATGATATATAAAGCCTTGGTGCAGAAGTTTTTCAGTGAGACAAAGATTTCGGTCGTTGAAGTCAGAAACATCACTACATACTCGTGCATATCAAACAAGTTGTGAAATGTAGACCCCGTAAGAAGGGGCTAACGGAACATCGCCGTCGAGATGTGGAAAATTGACTATAGGGAATGAGAAATCATCCCTTTTATCATAAACCTTAGTGTTTAACTTCCCTTGATTTATTGATATATCAAGATCAAGAAAAGGAGTATAACCACTGCTGCTATTGGATTTATTTAAAGTAAGTTCTGCGGGATAAATTTCATCTGTAAATTTAGAAAATTCAGGATTGTTTAAAGCCAAAATATCGTCCAAATATCTATATGTATTGTTAAATTTATCCACTAAATGCTGTTAAGAAGGGTCTTTTTGAATTTTTGCCATGAATTGTGACTGTTTTCTTGGGTAAAGAGGTCGTAAAATTATCAAAAAACCGTCCAATAAACAAATGACAGTTATCGATGATTAATGAGCGTCAGAACAATGAAAATTAAGAAAATTGGCTAACTTAACTCGCTGGTTTACATGTCAAATTCCATCCTACAATTACCAAATTTTACAAGGATAAAGCTCTTTGTATTGGCTTTATAGCCGTATATGATTTTATGCAGAGAGATTTTTAACAGTGCTGATAAATTTTGACTGATGTGACCACTCTCGTGCAATTTTTAGAAATAAATTTTGGAGTTCAAACATTAAACTTTTCCCTGTGTATTTTAAAACTAAATTTTCAACTAAATTTAAATGAAAATATACCATGTTTTGCATCGAATTTTCATCTTTTTAATTATATAAAATTTGTAGCATTAAATAATTTGGGGAAAATAAAAAGTGTACTAAAAAAACGTCATGAAGTGTAAAATTTTGCGGTATATTTCTAAAAATTCCAAATTTATCCAACTTTTAGAGCAAAGTTTGTGTACTTTGGAATAAATTTATTTTACAAAAAACATACTATGATTTTCAGCAATCTTTTTTCTATAAAATGATTTACTTTGTATTAAAATCGGTCGAAAAATGTAGCTGTAAAGTGTACTAAAACTTTTCCAAATTGACAAATCAGAACCAACAAAAATGAAAGATATCAGGCAACAAATAATTTAGGGGAATAAATTCATTAAGTTAGGGGGAAAATCTTTAATCTATCCAAATTGGATCAAAGACAATATAGTTTTTGTTAATGATCTAATCGACAATCAAGGTAGAATTTCCCAGGTTTATATAATGAATAAACTTTCAACTTTATCAAACTGGTTTTCGGAATATTCAAAATTGATTAAAGCAATTCCAGTGAAATGGGTTTCTGTTTTAAAACAAGAGGATTCTTTCAAAACCATAGTGCAAACAAACACAAAATTATATTTGGAAAATATCAAAAAACAAAAACTTGGAGAAGATGTCTTCAAAAGAAATTTACACTATATTGAGGTTAAAAGTATATGAGAAACCATTAGGATTTTCAAAATGGCAAACTCGGTTACAAATCGAAGATTTGTCTTTAAAATTAAAGTATACTTTGCATTTTATATTTACTATCTTGTTGACGAATAAACTTAAAATCTTTCGGTG
Organism: Modiolus philippinarum; assembly: GCA_002080025.1. Taxonomy (NCBI): domain Eukaryota; kingdom Metazoa; phylum Mollusca; class Bivalvia; order Mytilida; family Modiolidae; genus Modiolus; species Modiolus philippinarum. Next base: position 37,105 of record MJUU01006888.1, read on the forward strand.
GAATTAACTTCTGCATTTTATTTTACCCTGTAAATACCTTAGTAGTATATGGGCACAGTTCAGGTCGTATTTGTCGAGGTGGTGCGAGGTGGTGCCGGAAGTGACGTCACCGGAAGTGACGTAGACCGGAAATGACGTGAAGAAAGTCACGTGACCGGAAGCGGAAGTCACGTGACCTGATGTAGAAGTGATTACCTTGCGCATGCGCAAGTTAGAAAGGGGATTCCCTCAAAATCTATTTATAGAACGGGGGAAGCCCGAACTCGTCCCCATATACTACTTGGAGTGACCCTTAATTTTTGAGTATTGTTTGCGTATTTTCTTCCTTTGTGATGTCATACTAGGGTAAATCGGGGTCGCTGAATCGATTGGTGCATGTTTCGAAGCCCTAGCTCCGAGTGTGAACGAGATATCGGCCCTAAACGGCCCTAAATCGGCCTTAATTTGAAATCGTTCTACTATAGGCATATCATATATGGATTCGATGTACTTTTATACTTCTAAAACGATTTGAATAGGTAATTAAGGATCTGCAAGACCCACCATATGTGGTGAAAAGCTTTTCCGTAGGAAAATGGGAAAGTCACTCCAAAGTCGGTGAGAAATCACAAGTTTGGGTCGGACCTCCCAACTTTGGACCTCCAATACTCAGTTCACAGGAGTTTACCCACCCAGATATTTGGGTGAGGGTTAGCCAGAGGCAAGATCTGCAAGACCCACCATATGTGGTGAAAAGCTTTTCCGTAGAAATATGGAAAAGTCACTCCAAAGTCGGTGAGAAATCACAAGTTTGGGTCGGACCTCCCAACTTTGGACCTCCAATACTCAATTCACAGGAGTTTACCCACCCAGATATTTGGGTGAGGGTTAGCCAGAGGCAAGATCTGCAAGACCAACCATACAGTACTTGTAGGGTAAAACATAACCATTTTATGGTGTATGGTGTATGGTGTAATGGTGTATGGTTGAATGGTGCATGGTGTATG